>VXBN01000498.1:114769-204352 GCA_013397395.1 Sinosuthora webbiana
CAGGAAAAGTGGTCATACTTGTATGACTAAAATATACCTGTTTTGAGTTTCAGAGACCCCAAAAAGTATGGGGTAAAAGAATTCAAGATATATCTTTCCAAAAGTGTCTGAAAAGGTGTCAAGATTTGCGCTTTTTAAATTGCAAGTATTTGTGATGCATCCAATTGAGCATTAGGAGCTCAAATCTGAGTAACTTCTCATTTTTTGATGGGCTGGGAGCAGTTAACTCCTGCTCTCAGTGCAGAAGTGAAATATGTGGTCTCCATGCGAGTGGTTTAGTCATGGTTTTTGTACCAATGCCGTTTATTTTAACATAGTTTTAGGATTCTTAGATTTCTGGAACAAACAAAATAAATTAGGGCTGACTCTTGGCCATAATGGTGCCTCTAAAGTAAAGTATTTCAGATAAAATTTTTCATATGAATTTTACCAATAAGCATTAAAACCCTTCACTCTTCAACTGAATGAAAGATATAAACTTTAATAATTTTATTGGTGTTGTTGCCAAATACCAGTGACCTGAATAATGAAAAGAAAATATTTGCTTGCTTCTTCTGAACAACAGTAATATTCATGTCTTTTGTCTTAAAATAAGGAATAGAAAACCTTTAAATATTATCAAATTGCTCCTCTGTGAAATGCAACCACAGTGCATTAAGCAATTATACCCAGCTTTTTGCATGACATTCTTTGCAATGATACACCTTAAGTCAGGTGTAGATATTTTTTTTCTTTTTTCAAATAAAATCTACAAATTTTATAGTGGAATATTATTTAAGGATGGGAATTGAATGGTACTTCAGGAGTAATGTGTTAGTAATTGCATTAGTCAGTGTTTTTGTATATAATGTTAAAACAAAATTTTGTATAATATGTTAAAACAAAATATTAGTGTCTAATCAAAATTCCTGCATTTCAAGTGCTGAAAATCTGCCTTTCATTGCTAGCTTCCTCTGACTATCTTATTAAACTACACAGACATAATGAACTTAAAATACATTAATTCAGAAGTTAAAAAATGTGTATATTTTGATACAACAAATTTGTTTAATCCAAATACAAATTAGCCTGATGTAATATAGCTTGAATGTAGCCTGATGAAAAAATGTAGCCTGATGAAATATAGTATTAATACTACAGTTCCTAAGGTCTTTTAGTCATGCAACTAATTAAAATTGTGAAATATGTTTGCACCTCTGGGAAGGTGAACAAAGTTCCTGGAAATATTTTTTGCACAAATATGTTCTTTGCCTGGCAGATAATTTAAATTTAATGAGGATGTGTAGCATTACAGAAAAATTATTATATGCATAAGGTCTCCTTTTACTTGGAGGCATAAGAATTGAGGAATTCAATTTTATAAGAAGAAGAAAAAAAGATGTGGTGTTCTGTTGATGGATGAGAATAAGGATTCATTTTGAGCTTTGGTGTTCAATCATCTGTTAATCTGTATTGTTTCTGACAGAGTTCTTAACACGCTTTTTTTCACAGTACGTGATGAGTTCTAAAAAAAAAGTAAAAATAATTTCTTTGCTCGTCCTAATTTGTAATGGGTTGAGACTGAGGGCAGGATTGATTTAGCTAGGTTTTGATTCCACTAATGTTATTAAAACAACAACAACAAAACCCCAAACCAACAAAAACACCTATTAAGATTAACCAAAACATTTAAATTAAAATCTTACTCTGAAAGAAGGCAGCTCCAGATAAGGAGAAGTGTGAAATGCCCTACCCAAGTCTAGGGGAGGTTCTCAGAAAGTCTTGCACATGTTCTTAAAGACTCTGAAAGCTGACCCCGAATATGGTTAAATATCATATTGTTTAGTAATCTAGGAGTCTTCAACATGAAACAGGGCAAAAGAGAGCATCCAAAAGTATTTTTATTTGTGATCACAAATACACATTGCAAATCATCGGCATACTTAGAAGTCATGTTTTAAACAATACTTCAGGACAGGAATTTAAGGAGTTGAAAATACTTTTTATGGGAGGCTCATTTGATATATAGCAAGTAATCCAAAGGTTCTTGATAAAAAAAGCTAATAAAACCTCTTGTTTTGTTTATTCAACTAATGAGAAGTTGGAGTTGACCTTTCATTTCCTACTGATTGTGAAGTAATGGGGTAGCAGTGAAGCTCTGAGAAATTAACTAGCCAAGTTTGATGCAGGCAAATGAAGAAAGCCAGTAAAAAGGGAGAAATGGTGGCCTGGTCAGGATTCTGAATGAGATTTGTAGGTTGGGTGGATGGAGACAATTCTAGGTGAAGTGCTTTTATCTGTCAAAGGGATAATTGAATTTGAGGTTTAAGATGTGAAAGCAAAAGAAATAAAACCACAGACAAAACCCTGAAGAATCTGAGTAGGAAACGCAGAGTAGAGAACAAGGAGAATCTACTTAGAAGGAATGCGGAAGGAGTGATTTGATAAGTAAGAAATGGATCTCATGGGAACTGATGAAAGATCAGATCCCATGAAGAAGTAAACTGCTTTACAGTGGGGTGTGTTAGGGGGGTTGAAGATAGAGTATTCATTCTGCTGTATATAATTAAGAAGATATCAGAAGTTTTGTCAAGAGCAGTTTTTGTTGTAAAAGACTTCTTTTAAAGGATGGCATGAACAGAGGGAAACTTAAGGGAACAGTTGTAAGTACTGCATTCTTTGAGCTTGTCAGTGAAAATACATGATGTACAATGATAGATATACAATTGCATGAGCCACAAATGTTCTAGTATCATTTTGTTTTTCTATACCTTACAATATATGAACTTGTAATAATAAAATACATATATAGGCTAATAAAGTCAGTCTGTTCGGCTCAAGGCTGATTCTTTTGGTTAGTAGCATAATCTATGTCCAAATGTATGAAAAGGCATAAGATTATGGAAAAAAATAGTTATTCCATATGTACTTATTAAGAAGATATGTAAACAGTTGCCATAGTGAATGATGCTAAATTATAATTTAAATCGTTTTGTACTTTCCCTTATAGGAGAGAGAAACTAGTTCCTTTAGTGAATATATATATATATATGTACAGCCAGTTTTCTTCACTCATTTTTTCTAAGCTGTGTTAAAAAAAAAGCAATTGTGGATGAGAATTTAATTTTTCAGCCTGAAAAATACATTTTAAATGTCCTTAAATATCTTGGTTGTGCTTGCAACTGTTTATAGCAATTCTTTAGCAGTTATAATGGGGAATAGATGTAATTTTTTAAGGAATTTTCAAAATTTCTTGGAGAAATAATAGCATTAAGAAAAGAAGATCTGCAAATAATTGATGTTAAATATCCATTGTTTCTTGGTAATGTTTTGTATATTTATTTGTTGTGGTACGTGCCTGTTGTTCTAACGTTGTTTTAATCCTCTGTATGTAAAATTTATGTGCAGTAACATTAAACCTGAAGGAGGAAGCTTGGTTGCCAAAAGATAATTTAGTAAATACATTTTTTTCAGATACCTTTTGATATATAATCCTACGGAACAAGAGCGATTTTCAGTGGTTTCAGTCAATGTGAATTCACCCAGAGTTAAATTATTGTCTCCTTTGGGAAAACCTGTTACTGTCCAGATTAGTGCTGTTTGGGATGGAGCAACTACAATATCACATGAAGCCTATCAGGTACTCTACTTTAAGTAAAAGCATTAAAATATGGTTTTTGACAGATACTGTACATTCATAGTTGAAGAAAATGAAAAGTGTACTTCATATATTGGCAATTCTATTCTCTACAGACAATACTCTTAATTCAGTCATTTTTAGTAAAAAAACCAAAACAGAGCAACAAAAGCCCCCCAAAAAGTCAACATAAATGTGTTTAGCATTAATGTTTCTTAAACTGATAAGCTGTTAACAACTGTTTAACAACTTTTGTGATATAATTTACAACATTTAAAGAATCAGTTTCAGCTGCATGACTGGAAAATACTGGATGTGTGTCTTTTCCCCTCACTTTCTCAATTGAGCTACTTCTTCCTTCAAGTACCAGTCTGTACATGTAGCCACACAAGTCTGTATGTTCTCAAGCACTCCAGCTGGAAGGTCTGGTATGTGCAATGGCTTAAGCATTTACATTCAGATGTCATCTTACTTCCCAAATACTGAAGTTGGACAGATAACTTCAAGCCCACCTCCTGTTTTTTGTTTGAAGCAAAACTTCTGAGAATTTTTGAGTTGTACACCAGTATAGAAAATTGTCATCAATGATCACATTACACATCAGAAATTTATTTCATTAAATTTTTAATGATACAGTAATAGTGTTTTACTGTAATAGTAATACTGTTAATAGTAACATAAGCTTTCAGGCTTATGTTTTGATCCCTTTTGATGTAGGAACTTAGTTCAGGGTAATATTTCTGTGAAGCTAATTCAATTACTGTCTCTCAGTTGTGTTCCAAAAGGAAAACTGTTGTGGGTAAACCCTGCTAAGCAGCTCAACCCCACACACATGTTAGCTTAGTGGGGTGGAGGATAAACTTGGATGGTTAATGGTAAGAAAGCTCATGGGTAAAGCTGAAGCCGTGTACACAAGCAAACCAAAATGAGGAATTCATTCACTGTGTCCCAAGGTTGGGCAGGTGCTCAACCATCCCCAGCAGAGCAGGGAGGGCTTCATCACATCAGACAGTGGCTTGGGAAAACAAACACCATCGCTCCAAACATCCCCCTCTTCCTTTTCCTTCTCACAGTTTTTATTGCTGAGCATCATGTCACGTGGTCTGGAATATCATTCTGGTCAGTTGGTATCAGCTGTCCTGGCTGTATCCCCTCTCAACTCCTTGTGCCCCCCCCGAGCTTCTCACTGGTGCAGCAGCAGAAAGGGCCCTGATCCTGCATAAACCCTGCTGAGACATTGCTGAAACATTGCTGTGTTATCAATGTGGTTAATATTGAAACCAAGCACCAAAAGTGCTACTATGAAGAAATTTAAGTTTATCCCAGCCAAAACCAGCACAATAATTATTACTTTTATTGCCTGAAGAAGAGGAAATGAAATTACTTGTCTGGGCTTCAAATTCTAAACAAATTGCTTTGGAGATGTACCTTGTATGCTACTCTTCTATGCAGATTATTGCTTCTAAAAAAACAGAGACTGAAAATGAGATGCTTTATATTTAGTTATTTTCAAGCATTTTTAAATTTAAATTTCAAAATGAACTAATAAGTAGAGTCCATGTGCACTTGATCCAGTATGCATGCATCTTCAGTGAAAAGCAAGTATACTTAGAACTGCATATCACAGCTAACATTCTTAACAAGATTCAAATTTTTTATTGCATTAATATAATGGTAATCTTGATGCTAAGCAAATTAGTGATGCAGATATTTTTGTTGGTTAATTCTTCATATTTATTTATGGACTATCGGAAAACTCAGCCATCCTAAAATCATTCAAGCAAAAGGAGTTCCTGTGAACACAAATTCAGTAAAGAAAGTTGATATTTTGCTATTTTTAGTAATGGCTACTTGTTTGCTCCCAACAGATCTCTTTTGTGACACATCTACCACCTCTTGGGATTGGAGTTTACCAGCTTTTGGAGGATGAGAATTCAGAAGCAGTTTTAGCTGACTATAACTTATATGTAAGGAATAGCAGACAGGAGAAGCCTGATAGAGTTTTCAAGATAAAAGAGATGCAGCATTCTGTGGATAATATAATCTTAGAAAATGCATACATGAAACTGTGGTTTTCTGGAATGTCTGGATTACTAGAGGTTTGTTATGTTTTATTTCGAAACACTGCATTTTAATTTTTGTGCTGCTTTATGGAAACCTAACATGAATCTCTGTCCTTTTAGAAAATAAATACCAAAAAAGATGGTAAAAATCATCAAATGAAGGTAGAGTTTGCTTGGTATGGAACTACCAGTAACCGAGATAAAAGTGGAGCTTATCTCTTCTTACCAGATGGAGATGCCAAGGTAAACCTTTTGTTTGCAAAAAGATTCTAATCTTGAAGTAACTTAAAGTGTTTGGCAAATACAGATTGGAAACCTGAAGTCAAAGCTGTGTGGCTAGACATAATGACATGGGCTACTGAAATGATTGACAGAAGTTCATACTTCCTAACCCTACATCAGAGGGTTAAACACAATTGAAATTTGAAAATGTGGAAATCTAGAGAATATATATGGTTCCCTAAGCGATCCTTGCAAGAAATCCAGTGAGATGTGACCATTCATTATCAGTAAAATAAGTTAGATTTTACTTTCTATGGTGAAAATATGTAGGACATTTAGTGATTCATTTCTACATCTTCACTTTTCTAACTTTTAATATTTTTTTAATTGTGAATGAGTTGCTTCTGGTTCAGAGCTACTTTTAAAGCAGATATTAGCATATTTAGTTTAATATAGTAATTAAGATACTGGGTCCCAATTGGTGAATATAAAGACAGAGTAGCAAGGAACTGTTCTGATTTAGTTCTCTAGGGTTATCTGTATTTTTGGCCGTTGTAATTATTGGAGAGCAACAACATATTCCTATTAGTTTCAAATTGGAAATTGGGAAATGGCAGCATTTTTACAGAGACTTAATTACCATACCGATTCTCCTACTTCCCTTTTGGAACTGGAATGGTGATATTTCAGAAGGCAAAAGATAAAATAATGAACATTTAAGAAGCTAGCTAGTTGGCAGCATATTTCTTCTGAGTTTCTCTTGAGAAAACTCAAGTTGCATGCATAAGGCAAACCATGAGTTCTACACTTACCATTTTAGGAAATATGCAATCATTCTAATTTTTGGCAGGAAGGAAAGGTGTTTGGCTTTCCTCTTCCTCTTCCTCTTCCTCTTCCTCTTCCTCTTCCTCTTCCTCTTCCTCTTCCTCTTCCTCTTCCTCTTCCTCTTCCTCTTCCTCTTCCTTTTCTTTCCTTTTTCCCCCTTTTATGTGTGTAAATGAGTCTGGAAGGGACAGAACAGTTTTCTTTTCTTTTAGCAGTCTTTCCTAGAAGCACACCTTTTGAGATCTGTGAGTTTACAGTTTTGAACTAGTTAGTATATTTAATCCCAAAATTGTTTACTTCAGATATATTTATAGGGTTCTCTTATCCTTCATTTCCCATTTCTTCATTTTATTGTGTTTTTATCTATGAATACTTGAACAATGTCACTTAGGGTTTTTAATTTTTATCTTTCACTAGCTGTGTGGTCACACTTTAACTAATTTTATTTTATATTCTAGTTCATCTTTTGCTTATAAAAATAATCACTAAATCTAGCAGTTACATAAATTAAACTATATATTTAAGTAATTTGCTTTATGAAAATAGTCTGGAGAGATTGAGGTAGCAAAATGATATGATTTAAATAGAAAAATCTGTCACATGTCTGCAAGCACAATTAGAAAAGAAAAATGAAATTAAACTGCATTTTAAGTTAACATTAAAAGGGCACTGTTCAACTTTTGTAACATTTTATACAATAAAAATGAAATTGTTATACTTCTGAAAATTCTGCTTCATTAATATTATGCTTCACCATAAGGCTCATTTGGCTTGCATTTTAATAACACTAATTAACTTGTCCCACTGGGAATAACAGTGTAATTCCATAGTAGCTCCTAAACCAGTTTGAGCTAATGCTTTCTGTCTTAAAAGAAATACCATCTGTTCAGTGTTCTTGGTGCAATGTGGATTGACTAACTTTCTAAGTCCTTGTGTGAATTGGCAATAGGATAGATGGCATGCAGTTTTCTTGATTTTTGGCTAGGTGTTTTGTTGTTTTGGTTTATTTCTTACCTCCCTTACCCTAAGTATTACAGCAAAATTCGCAAAGATTTTTGCTTTTTATATTGGACTGTCTTCCTTTTGTATGAGTAGAGTCATATGTTTTCTTTGCCCTTGTTAGTTGATCAATTTTTTGTCTGATAAACCTTTTGGTTGCTTTATTTTTAGTTCTGCAATACTCAGAAATTTTTCTTCGTCTGGTTTAATCATTTTTCTAACTGCAATGCTAAACTACAATGGTGCAAAGTCCAGAACAGAGGCAGAGAGTGGGGGCTCCATCCTGCAGGTCTAAAGAGATAGGGCAGTCTTCCCACCATGCCTTTGTTTTTTCTGCGAAATCGAAACAAAAAGCAAGGCACTGGGGAAAAAGGCAGCATCTTAATTTTTTTAAATGGCAGTGCAGTGTAACTGATTGACAGTGTTAGCAAAGCTTGGAAGGAAGGGATTTCCTTGGGCCTCACAATAAATATAAATGTCCTGTTCATGAAGGCAAAACATGTTTTTTTATCTCCTGTGAGTTTGTGAAGAATGTCCAACTCATTTTTTTGTAGATCTGTGGGAAAAAAACCCACAGTATTCAATAAACTTTGAAACAGTTGAATGTCTCTATTTTCTTCTGTGTATTCAAGACAAGTCACTATGTGATGACTTCTTACTAGCCCTGCTTGGTATCAATTGGCAATAGAACAAAGCAGTTTTTTCCAAAGCATCAGATGCTAAATATTTGTGGGATCAATGTGAGTAGTTGATTTTTTTGTTTTACAAATAATTTTTTCAGTATCAAAGTGATGGGTTTTGGTACACCCAGACTAGGAAATTTTGATTCTCCCTCAGGCAGCTGGTTCTGTGATTCTGTGTATGTGCTAGTTCCCATAAGTACTTATGTACTAAGAGAATATATAAGAAAACAGATTTTTTCCCCCTTGCAGAATGTCTAGTGCTAGAGCTAAAAAAAATGATCTTAGCTTAGTCTAATCTCAAACCCTGGCAAATAGGGGGCAATCAGCTATTGAGAAACACCTTTTCTCCTGTAGGTCTTGTCTTGGGATTTTATTAATTTTAGACCTATCCAGAACATTTCATCTGTAGTTGAAAATTTTCCCCTGGGCATAGGTTTTTTTGGCACCCAGACCAACAGTATGCTGCACTACCAGAAGTTTCCTGGCCATACTAAAATGGTTAGGAGTACTTTACTTGTCTACAAGGGAAAAAGCTTATTGCCCATGCTTCATGCCTCCAGGCTGCAATATGCCATGCCATTTTCTATAAAAGCCATTAAATACTTTGGTGAAGGTATATCTCCAGTTATTTCCACCCTTTGGCACCTGTTTTGATGTTAAGTATTTTTATATACCCTAGGGATTCACAAGGTATTATTTTGTTCCAAATATTCTCCCTTAAAATTCCTTCCTAGCTTCTCCCCAGGCCTCCTGCCCCTTTTCTTTCTAAGGAAGGTTGTCTTATTTCTCTTGGGTAGGAATACAGAAAGATGATTTTTGAATCCTGTGACCCATAGTTCTGTTGTCCTGTTTCTGAAAAATACTGATTTCCAGGCTCAACAAAAGCTGCCTCACCAGGGTGCTGGATCTTGTACAATGGAATTCATTCCACTGGAGCTGAGAAGAAACAGATAATTACAGCAGCTACTTATTTTGACTCTTTAGAAGTGGAGTCTTCAGACAAACCATTGGAAATGAAACCAAAATATTTTTATTTCAGTTCAAGGTGTGAATAATCACAGATTGTTTCAGGCTGTTGAAGGTCCTTTAGCCCACGCTGGTTTACAAAGCAGACTTAACACTGAATTGAGACAAGGACTTTGTCAAATCAGTTTTGCAAATATCTGTCATTGTTTGTTCTTTCTACATTGCCTTAGACTTTCATATCAAAAGTAGCTTTGTATTTCAGATCTGGGACCAGGATCATGTCACAGACCTGTGCATCTCACCAAGGATCTTTATACTAGAATAATTGCATATTCAATGCATAAAGATGTTTTCCTACTTAAAAGCCTGGTAGATTGAAATGTTTTTGTTGAGGCAAACCTGGGCAATTATCTCTTTATAGGTTCTGAACTCCTGGTATTTCTCCTGGTAACTATCAACAAATAAGTTCCTAGGATTAGTGCTTTTCTAAGCACCAAATAAGAATCAGAAGTCTCCCCTGTTCTATCAATGCCATATTTTTATTTCATTTTTCCTGCTTGCCCAACAATCAGGGAACATCAGTCATCCTTGAGAACTTGAGTATACATCATATTGCCACTCTTTCTATTAGAAAGAACTTGTCTGATCCCCAAAACTATGTGATAGCATCTGCCTTTGTAAGCTACCTTCTTCTTTTGTGCCTTTTCTAGCACTGTGACTGAATTGGAATCTTGCAAACTCAATGCATGTCCTAGCAAAATTACAGATTATTATTTTTAAAACATTGATTCATTTCAGGCAATATCTGCAAAATAACAGTTCCTTTTCCATCAGCTGATCTTTCTGTTTAGTTCAGAACAGTCTGTGTGATTGCCTTTATCTTCAGAAGAAGAGCTGATTTGACTACATATGCAGCCTGGAGGCTCAGGTGTGTGAACTTAGTATTTGTGGCAATATTCCAGAATCTTAGAGCTGATAGATCCATCTCATTTCAGCTTTCTGTGTATTTTGATAGCTGTTGTCAATATCACACTCATGTTTTGTACTAAAAAACTCAATGGAAAAGAGTTCCTCCAAATGTTTGGGTTTGGTGTTTTTTTTTTTTTTTAATTTTTGATTTTTTAAAATTATTTCAGGTAATTTTTTCTAATAAGTCTACAGCCTTTGAGATTCCTATGTCACTCATCCATCATCTCTCCATTTTGCTGGCTAGCTCCAGTGAGAGCCCAGCAAGAAGTACTCGTACAAACTGCAGGAGACCGTAAGATCTGTGTTACTTTGATAACAGAATATATTTGGCAGTTTGCTGTCTGTATAAGGGAATTCTCCTAGGTCACAGGTCGTTGGCTTTTCCTGATGACCTCAGGTTTCTCGCTTCATTTTCTGAGAGTTCCTTTAGGTGCTATTTCAATCTGTCTTTGCTAGCTTGAGCACCTTTGTGTTGCTCTACCCTGCAGGGATGATTTTGAAGGGTTTGATTATTGCACCATTGGGTCAGTCATTCAGTTCCTCCTCTGTGGGATTTTTAACTTCTAGAAGCCATGTAGTCACAGATTAAATGACTTTGTCTTCTTTGACTATATGTGATAGAAAAGCAAATATCAATCACTTCTGCCAGAAAGGGAGAATTAAGTCTACAGTTACAGATATTGTCAGTTTTTCATGGAAATAAGAGATTTTAACCCAAGATCTGGTCTTCAAGTTTCTTTTATCTCAGTGTATTAGTTCATATGTCTTATGTGCCCCCTGAATACCATATTCCTTCTGTATTTCTCACCTAGCAAGTGGCTTTTGCAAAACAGATAACATTTGTCTGTCTTACTGACAAGATGAGATCCTATAGAAGTATTCCACCATTTTTTCATGTAGACTATCAAGAAGTACAAAACGCTATTTGGAGTCTTTTTATTGATTAACTGGATGAGATTTTCAGTAGGAAAAAGCTGTCTCTCCCTAAACCAAATAATCTTATCAAAGTAACTGATTTCTCTTCCAAACTCCTGTACAAAGTATTCCTGTAGTTGATAACTGCAGGGCTGCCTCTTGTAACTCTGGCAAAGCTTTTATTAAAGAATATTCTGAAGCTCTAAATATAAGTATGTGAATAGAAAAGGCAGGCTTTTCGGCCCTGAAAGTCTCTTTCAGTTTTTTCTTTTAAACAATACTTCTTAAAATCTTCCCTGTAAATATATATGCAGTTATTTGCTCAAAGAATATTGGATATTTACCTGTTCTTGTTCTTCTCTAGTGTGTTTTGTCTGTATGTATGTAAGCTTGATCTCTGTTCATCCTCAAAATACATTTGATCTTTGGTGTCATTGTTTCAAGAAAGACCATGTATATAGTCCTTATGACCTTGCTATATACAGAAGTAACACAGTTACCCTCTGAGAGCTTTCTGCCTAGATCCCTCTGAGTAGTGTGTTTTTCATGCCTTTAGGATAGGGTTTCTTTATGAAGTCTTTATTTACAGCTGTTTCCCTACTGAAGTAGTTGCATGTGTCATATTTTCATTTTTGGCTTGTACACTCAGTATTTAATTCATTTTTACCTTTGCAGACATCCATTCCCATCTGGTGCACACAGTTTAGTGTGGGATCAACTTTTTTTTTTTTTTAAATAAAGTCATTGTTTGCCTAGCCAAGACTGTAAATACTGTGACTACATGGAAAAATTATTTTCTTCATCTCTTTAGTTTGACTGTGGATTTGTCCTAGTCTGTGGGAGCCATAAGTAGTAAGCCACTGTCCTCCTTGACATTTCACAGTGATTCCCAGCCCTACCCTGCCTTCCAGGGAGCTCCACTGACAACTGTAGCTGCTTCTGGTGAAGAAAAAGCTTTCTCTTCTACTTTCAAAGGATATGCAAACTGATCCACATAGCAGAGTAGGGGAGGATTTCCTTATGCTGTGTACCACTGACAGACGTAGTTAAACTACCTTCCCCAAATTTTGAAACTACAGTATTTAATTGCTGGTTAGCAGTTATAATTTTGTTAATAAAAGAGCTCAATCCAGATACAATATCAATGCATTCATGTGCTTGTCTTTAGACCTTTTATCCATTAATCCTCATAAAATACTTGTGAGATATGTAATGAGACTTAACCTAATTTTAGCTAAAGAAAATATAAGACTCTGAAGAGAAGTTGCTGAATTTCAGATTAGGAGTAATTTTTTAATCTCCAATTTTTTTTTTTTGTTCTAGAATGGTTTAAAAAAGACTCTCTTAATATTTATTAAGTTCTTCAATTTATTGATACTACATTTATGCAAAACTTCCAAAATACTCACTTTGACTTTGTGTTTTCTTTTTGTAGCCTTATATTTTTACAGACCCACCTACCATAAGAGTTGCTCATGGAAAGATTTTTTCAGAAGTTGTTTGTTTTTTTCACCACGTGACACATACCATGCGGCTGTATAAAGTCCAGGGTAAGAGTTGTGAAATTCTGTCTCTCTTGGCAGTTATTTTACATCACTGTGGTCTTGGATCCTATCTGCCTTTTTAATGTTTAAATGCACTTCTGCACTAGTGCAGAGTTCGTGAGACTGAGGTTGTGTTGACTCCAGTCCACTGTGATTCCGCTCTGAGTATCATGTTAATCATTAACCTGATATACTTAATGATTTGTTGGAGATACCTGTCCAGAATTTACTGGCTATCTGAGTGTTGTGCATTTTGAAAATCAGAAAAAAAAAATAGAAATACATTGGAGATAGTGTAAATATGTAGCTTCTTTCATAGTTTCACATTTACTGATGGAAGTACAATATATATTAATGGCCTTAATAGAGAAGTCTAGTTTATTTCACAGCTTTAAGCTTTAGTTATTTATGACCTCACTTTGTATGTCCTTTATCTGCTTGGGAGAGCTCATGACAGAATTGTCTGTGTCTGCTGAGAGGCACCAGCACCAAACATCAACTTTTTAGCTCTTAGGACATAACATCATATCAGTTTTCGTTTGTTTTCTTCAGTAAGGCTTTCATTTGTTTGTTTCTCTACTGTTCAGCTACTGCTTTCCAAGGAAATTATAGGTAAACGTTAATTTTGGAAACTTTCTACCCTTCCAAACTTGATTGAATTGGTCACTAAAAAATGTAAAAGGAGAAAATCATAATGCAATTGTATACAATTATTTTCATATGAAAACTCAAATTAACATGCTTAAGTATATCTTTCTGTAATTAAGAAACATACATTTTCAATTATTCATTATTTATATTTACTGAAATTATTCTAAAATAAAAAAGCACTGATTAATGTTTTCAATTGCAGGAAACTACATGTTTTGTATTACCAAGTTTACTGTAGGAGTCAAAATTGTCTTCATGTTTTTTAAAATCCTGTTTATCATATTTAATTTTTTTTCCTAAATGNAGGTTTCAAAAATAGTATTGACATCTGGGGTTGTTTTGTTTGTTCGGGCTTTTTTGGGGTTTTTTTTTTGGGGGGGGAGGTTTTTTTTGTTTTGGGGTTTTTTTGGTGGTTTTTAATTTTAATTCTAGTGTACTTTGATCTAGAACTAAAATTGATTCAGATGTTTCATTTTTGTGACATGTGTACATTGAAGTTTGAAGTTGCAGGAGTTTATACATGCACCAAAAGCTGAGCAGAATTCAGCTGCTAGCTAATACAGTAATTCTGCATCAAACATTAACTCAACACTCCTTAGGAACACAAGCCAAGAGTTTGCATAATAATTTGTTGCTGAAGATCCTAAGGAAGCACAACATATATTCAAGACTATGATTTATTTTCTTTATGTGACAAATATTTAAAATCCACTTTATATGAAAAAAAATACCTTGAGGTCAAGAGGTACCTGGTTGCCAAGAATGTGGAAAGAAAGCTACATTCCAGTGTGAGTTTTAGTAAATTAAAATTCTCAGCAAGGAGGGAAGTTATATAGGATATTTATTGTAGTGAAGGGGAGGGAAAAAGCCTGAAAAAATTTTTTTTTTTTTTTTTTTTTTTTTTGTTAGAGTGAGGTTGTTGTTTTAAAGTGGATTATCCTGTAGTACTCATTTTTCTTTAATTTGCTACTATGTACCTGCTAGAAGGTATTCTAGAAGTATTCTAGAAGTAGAACTATTCTACTAGAAGTATTCTACTGCTAGAAGTACTCTGCTTCCCTTTCACAGCTCACAGAAAATGAGTTGTCAGTGTAAATCACTTGCTTGCCAAATCCTAACACTTAAATTTATCTTTCCTAGTGAGTGTACTGTCTACTTTTTTCCTTTGGTTTTCCTGACAATTTTTAATTCATCACAAGGTTTCAATACTTACAGCTTTACATATGTAATGTGTACATGGGTAAGTCCTTTACCATGCTTCGAGCTTTGACAAGGAAAAGTGATGCAAAATAGATTTCATATATTGTCCAATTGCTTTTTGGTGTGTTTTTATTTAAAGTTCTTCAAGTGTTCTTTTTTGAAGTTTAAGATTTGATAACTTGGCACCATTGTTTTGCTGAGGTCTATTTCCTTGGCTTTGTGAGGGTATTCATTTATATAGCATTACTTCAATTAAAATATTTTTTGAGTCTCACTAGATATGTACAGTAACAAAGCATGGGGAAAAAGATCAATATGTGTATATGTATAAATGCATTTTTATTTCAAGTAAGGACCTGATCTCTGGTTGTAACCTACCTGCTTGCCAAGGGGTAGCAAGACTGATTGTGTGACTAATCCACCTCTTGGATAGTACTCCTATCTCTACCCTACATCTTCTTCAGCAATTTTGGAAAAAAATAGCTTTTACCAGTTTTGGCTTTACATTCTGTTGATTCTGGCCAGAAAATATTCTGGGCTGACAACTCTGTTCAGTAATAGAGTGATTTTTAACTTCTGCTGCCATTGGCATTTGTTTTTGATATTAGCATGATTTTGTTAATATTTTTATCAGAAGCTTGTCATATTTTATTTTCTTCATTGTTGTATTTTTGTATTATCTCAAGTTATGCAGTACAAAATGGGTGACAGTCTAAACTAAAATACTGTGTGCTTCTTCAAGGTACTCATGCTTTTAAATATTTGGAAAATCTATTAATGGGAGCATCAGATGTGGAGCATATAAATCCACATTTTCCAGACTAGGTTTGGGAAAAAAAGTAAGTAGCTGAAATGTTTTTCATTTAACACTGAAGTTTAATAGCCATTGGTAAGTGTTAAAATTTTAACAGTTGCTGTACTTCTGCAGGTGGCATTCAGATTTTAAAACAGATGAGGAAGCAAATACATATCTCTGTCTGCTTGGTGCAATTCTTTTTGCAATCATTAGTCCCATTAGACTACAGAAAGGGTAGAAGTGGTGATGCTGGATGATGGTATGATTCCCCTCCAGACTGTGACTTGAACTGTTTGAAAAGGTCAGGTTATTGTTAAAGGTATTTAATTTTCAGTACAAGGCACTGTAGAAAAAAAGAAAAATCTCATGGAACAACTTGTCTGAATTTTCAGGCACCTAATCCTTTCTTTCAATAAATATGAACTTTTTCCCTGTCAACAAAGTTTTATTGACAGGGGAAAAGACTGTCACCCATTTTGTACTGCATAATTTGAGATAATACAAAAATGAAGAAAATAAGATAATAATAGTGAAGATAATACAACTATGAAGAAAATAAAATATGACAAGCTTCTGATAAAAAGATTAACAAAATCATGCTAGTATCAACCTGCTTGTGGTTTTATCAGTTCAAATTTCTTAATTCACTGTCCTTACGGAAGATTCTCACTCCTTTGATTAAAGAAGCTGCTTACAATTTCCTCCTCAGTTCAACAGTTTATCAAGAAGCTGGTAACTTCATTCTTGTCTGTAAATAGTGACAGCTGCTTTAGATCGAAGGGGAGAAGTGACTGACCAGGTCTTGCTCTAGCATATTTATTTAAAGACAGTGCTTAATAGTTGTGTGCTGTTTCCTAATGATTTACTGGAACCCACATTGGTTCTTACCATGTATTGCTCCTGTTCCCCTTCAGTGATATCTTTCAGACAGCCTATTCAATTTTTACCAAATTAGAAATACTGTTTTATCATCTGTTACATAACTGAACTGTTTTCTAATATCTGGTTAGATAAAACAGAAAACAAAAACTAGATTACTGTGTCCTGTCACAGTCATTCTCATACATGTGGCAATCACTTTTAGAGATTTTAAATGCATCTTTTTCATGTAGGTTTGGAAGGCCAGTCTCTTGAAGTTTCCAATATTGTGGACATTAGAGGAGAATATAATCGTGAACTTGCAATGAGAATTTCTTCTGACATAAACAGTCAAAATAGATTCTATACTGATCTTAATGGATATCAGGTAATTACCATCTTTTAATTGTAAAAGCTTTGGGTGTCAGGTTTTGAATGTCTAAATGTAAGGGCTTATATTAAACCATATCTCATGTTAAACTGCACTAATCATTTGAAGGAGAAACGCTTTTTAAAAATATACCTGTTATAAAATTTGATGTAGACCAGACTAAGATGTAACTGTGCTTTTAAGGAGTTTGTTGGATATTCCTATATATTCTTTGTAAGAGAAGAGTTATAACACAGCAAGTTATGACAAGTCATGATGTAGTTGCTTGTATATGTGCATGCCTTCTTTCCCTCTGCTTTGTTTATTTAGTTAAAACCCATTGGATAACACATAAGTATCACCATAAGTATGCACAAGGGCTAGACCCAGCGAACAGCTGCTTGCTTCTGTGTTGGAAATAAGTGATGTATTTTTGGATGTATTATGTCTTTTTTATTGGTAATACATGTGGGGAAAAGGCTGTTGTCTTAACTTGAACTGTGCAGTACACACAAAAGAGAGAAAAATTGTGTTGCCTTACCTTCCTTTCTTGCTAAAAATAGTTTTGCAAATACAGGGAGACCATGACTCCTGGGTAAAAGACTACTGGTTTTCCAGTTACCGGTACTACTGCATTTCGCTGGAGACAGTGAATATTTAAACATGAAAATAATTTTAATACTAATACTCATTTGTCATGTACCATTTGAAAGTGCCAACCAACAATTTCTTTTCTGTTACTTTAAATCTATTCACTGCTTGCTCTCTAAAGGAGAAAATTTTTTCTCTCATTTTATAACTGTGATTATTCCTTTTTGTAGGTTCCCTTTCTGTAGGTTCCCTTTCTGTAGGTCCCCTTTATGAATCTTTTGCATTTGTTTTAATATTCTTTGATCTGAAAGTACATTGAAGTTACCATTTCCAAAGTGGTAATTTTAGCCATGAGTCTTCAAAAAGCTAAATAATACAGTTGAGTGAATGCTTTCATGATGGTTGGTTTTCCAAAGCACATGGGATAAATGTCTGAAAATGTCTTTGAAATTTAATTGTATAAAAAGAATATATGTTTTTGAAGTTTGTGTTCATATTTCAGATCCAGCCTAGACTGACGATGAGCAAATTGCCTCTTCAAGCAAATATCTACCCTATGACTACCATGACTTATATCCAAGATGCTGGTGTTCGTTTGACACTTCATTCAGCTCAGTCTCTAGGGGTTGCAAGCTTGAAAAATGGTAAATATAAAATTATAGATGTGACAAAGGTCTCACCTACCTGATATTCTGACATAGTTCATTCAGAGATTACCAAACTTACCTACAGGCATTTGAAGAGAGGAAATAAGTTTCTCCAACTCTGACAAGTTTTAGAATATGTTCATAAGAGGAGGAAGACGTTGGTCCCACATGAGATCCTGTCATCTTCAATGAAAGATCTCTCTCAAAATAGAGGAAAAAGATTGCAAAAAAGATAGAAGGAGCAGTAAATTGTCAGAACCACCTATTTTTTGCCCAAGAACTCTGGTGGAACTCAGGAATGAAATAGCAGAAGTAATGGGTTTATTCTTTTTTTACTGCCCTGGTAGGAGAGGACTTACAAAGGATGCTGATCATGTTTTTTGTTCTGTTTGTTTCCTTTAGTGTAGACATCACTAGTCTTAAGGTATATACAGCACAGCCTAACTTCCCTGTCAAGGAAAAGCAACAGCAACATTTTTGAAGATTAGTGTTAGTGAAATAAAAGATAAATATGACCCTGGATAAGAATTGAACCTACTTCTGAAAGAAAATGATACCTCACAAATTTAATGGAGTACTTTGACAGAGCTGATGAATATGTTGACAAGAAAAATCAATTCATATTACAAATTCCAAAAGAGACACAGTCTTGCTCCTTGGAGCAGAAAAAAGTATGATGAATGGCCTGGAGGACTGGAAACAGAGGACAGTTATTCAGTCTACCAGAATGGGGGAGCTATTCAAATAAAACTAGAGGTAGTGAGCAAAATAAGGTATATAATTCATAACTGAAGATGTATTATGCCTTGCTGTAATATATATTCTCGGTTTAAATTTGTATGATTTTGAGCAATAATGGAATGAATACTCAGAAGAGAAAGGGTCCATCAGAAACTGCACCAAAACCTACTTCCCAGTTTCTTTTAAGAAAAGTATAGAGTATAGATACTCTGTTCTGACAAAAGGTGAATACACCATGCTGGATTGGTGGCAGTATTAGCAAACCTAATTCACTTTAGGGCAAGGAATTAACCCTGACCTATATTCAACATTTTGCAGTTAGGCATCAGGGAGAAACTGACCTTCTGTGAGCTTGTTTCAAATTTATCAGAGGACATTATAGGCTTTTCACCTAATCCAGTTAAATAAAAGAGCAGCAGTTGTATCCCATACCTGACATGACATTGATTTCATGACTGTTTCACTCTTCAACGAACTGTTTTGTGTCATTCAAGATACACCAACATCAAATATTTACTCTGTGCCCACTAGAAAAAAAGGAGGATGGATTAATCTGATTTGTTATCTTTAAGTAATATTTAATTAAATTACTAGATTGGCTACCTTGTCCTGAAGGCATGTTGGATTCCTCAAAAAAGAACAGAAATTGAGCTGAAGGTTCAGTGGTTGTTGCATATCATATGCTTCATGACCCTTTTTTGAAGATCTTTCAGGAGATCAGAGGGATCATGGAAGAAAATTCAAAAATCTTACTGTTTAGGCAAGCAACCGTCAGTAACTGTGTGCTATGTCTGAGAGACAGGTGTGTCTCAAGGCATAATCCACCATCTGAAAGTTACATGAACAGTACCTTAGTTCAAAATAGCAGGGTTTTTTTCTTACTCATTGTCATCTGATATCTGTCCTGGATAAACAAAATATGTTTATCCAGGAAAGGGATAAGGGAAGAAACAAGTATTTGAGAAAATCAGTGTTTGTAGAACACTGAAGTATAAAAAAGACTGCCTTAGTAAGCAGCCTTTTATAGAAGCTTAGGCTGTGAACTTCTTGTTCAGGATACAAGTACTTCAGTCGTCCAGTTTTGTTTAGGAAACAAGTACACTCGTTCGAATACTCAGTGTGCAAAAATCATAATAGCCTTAATTACGTGCCCCAATCTGGTTTCCTTCTGGAGACAGACACTTGGAAAAAATGTGAACTTCATTGTCCAAGCTATATATAATTTAACATCGTGCATAAAGAGCTATTTTGAGTGACTGTGCTGCAGTTCAGTATAAACTCAGGATTTCATGCTCAGTGCAGAGTTCTTTCCTACTCCTACAGATGAAGTTATCCGTGCAAGAAGTGAGTGTTTCTATACTCCTTTTGATACCTATTTTTCCCTTCTGGCTTCAAACGTAAAACAAAAGAATGGAGTACAAGGTGAAGATAGTTCCTCTACAGAAGGTCTCTCCATACCATTGCAGCTACTTGGGGGTGATTCTTATCTTGGATGTTTGATTGCCAAGTATCCTTGTTGCAAATTGTAGTTAATAGTAATAATTTTTCATATTAAACTTGTATATAAACTCTGAAAGTAAAAGTTGCTGGGCATTCTGCAGAAAGGCTTGTGAAAATTTTTTCAAAGGTTATAAACAGCCACAGTCCAGTGGTATTAACTGTTTTCATAATCAGTCCTAACAATATTTATCAGCCCTAAGTCTTCCAAACTCAAGAGAAATATTATGATTTTTTAAGATAAATTAAATTTTAGGGCAGTTTTTTTATGTTTAATAGAACCCTTACATATTCTTGATACTAGTGTAGTCCTCATGTTGCTGTTTCAGGTCAGGTAGAAGTGATCATGGATCGTCGGCTTATGCAGGATGACAACCGTGGCCTTGGACAAGGTGTTCAAGATAACAAGATTACAGCTAATGTCTTCCGACTGCTGTTGGAAAGAAGACATGGAACAGATGTGGTAGGATTTACTATCTGGATTTTTTATGCCAATTAAGATTTAAATATTAATTTCTGTTGCAGCAGCAAAGAACTCAGTAAAGAAATTATTCCATGAGCTGTAGAATTAAGGAAATGTAGCTTGTAAGGGTGTTTTGTCATCTTGCTTGCACATTCTGATTGTAAAGACTTAATCTCTCACTATTCCTCACATAGCAGTACCTACTTCCTTCACTCACATTTCAACATATGAGTGGGGTACCATTGTGGAAGCCTCTTTTTTCTTTTTCAATTACTTTTTTACTGAACAAGCTTTAAAAAGCTGCTAATTAGTGTGTGTTCTGCTTCTTAGCAATGTTAACTGAGTCTAAACAAAGATTAAGAAATTATTTCAGTCAAACGGGTAGAAAGAGAAAACCTCTTATAATTTCCTTAGGAAATAAGATTCAAGTGGAAATATTTAGACACCAGACATAAAAACCTTTTTAGTTCATTATGATTGTAGGAAAGTTGAGACCATTTTGTTGTGTGGTTTTTGGTTTTTTTTGCACATCTCAGTTTGCCTTTTTGTATCTTAGTGTTTTGTATAAGCTCAATTTTCTTTCCGTTCTTTGTATTTTCTCTCTCTCTTTTTTTTTTTTTTTTTTTTACCATTTTTGAGAAGGACAAAATCCAAAGTACATCTTCATACTGAGGCAGTAGAATAATGATGACAGCACTGAGTACATTTTAAAACCATTGCATAGCTAAAGATGAGGGGTTGTATACCAAGCTCCTAATGAATATGTAGATAAATTGGAATTAATTCTGGCTTATAATGGATATCATTAACCACTGTGAGAGGGTGATAATATCAAGCTTAAAGCTAATTTTCACCATTTAATGATTGACAGTGGGGTTTTTTTTTCAGGTTGTACATGTCATTATGATTTTCTAGTTCCTCCTCATGTGTAATGCAGGCTGCATATTAACTGCATTTATCAGTATGATGTGCAGCTACCCAAGCTAACTTGAGGTCAGCAGCAGTCTGACTGTGACAACAACAAGCATTGCACAGGTTAATCCATCCTTACAAGAAGAAACCTGCAGAGGGATCTATACTGCCACCCAAAAATTTCTTAGTACCCAAGGTAATTTGCGATGTATAAATTAGAATGTGGACCTGGTAAGTAAGAATTATTGGACATGGAAATCTATGTATACATTAGAAAATAATTTGAAACAAGAGAAGCAGATCAAATCAGTGCCATACTGCTTGCAGTGACATTTTTGCAGTCTTGGTGCTTTCTGTAGAACCATAAAATAACTCACTGAAAGGTACCTCTGGAACTCTTCCAGTCCAGTCTCTGTTCAATGCAGTCTATTTTTGTGTCAGAATAGACATAAAAGGTTAGTCATCCATTCACACCATGATCGAGATGTGATGGGTTAGAGCATGTTTGGCACCATACCTCCAGGGGAGCTTCTTGGTTACTTCCTTCTAAAAGGAAACTGGTCTACGCGAGCTGCGATTGCTCTGCAAAATAACACAGCGCCCCCTTGAGTGGGGTTGGCCACAAGGTCAGTTTCAGAAAAGCTGCTGCTTCAGACCACAATGCTCCATTGGAAATGATTTTGAAGCTACCTCAGTTAGAGTAAAGGCAGCCTGAACAACTCTGGGAGGTTCTAGTTAGTAGAATATTTGCATGTGTCTTTGCAATATGTTTGCCAACTTGTTTGTGATAGAAGTCATCTCAGCAGAATAACAGTGTAATTCCCTTTCTTTGTTAAAAGCATCTTTACTACAGATTTGAAAGATTCTGTGCAAGTTACTGAGAATCTTTCAAATGAGAAAGGGCGCTTACCTACTACAATCAAAAATTTCTGAAGTGTTTTGGAAACACATCTGTTCCAGCAGACGTTCCAGCATCTTCCTTTCCCTATAATTCTTCATGCTTGTAATGAGCTTAAAATGGTTTTAAATGGCTGCAGAGGACTTTAAAGGCAATTGGTTATTATACACTCTTGAAGGGACTTCAAAGAAAGTGGAATCAAAACTGTGGAGAGTAGGCACAGTCCAAGAGGTGCTGTTGTCCCAGCTGATCCAATGTACACAAGCCCCGGGAGCCAAACAAGATGTTTAAAGGAAACATTTTCTTTCTGGTATCTGGAATTCCTCTTTCACATATTTAGAACGTTCTAGAATTTTGTTATTCAAAATGTATCTGAACATTTGTAACATTTTCTGAGTCATGTTACTGCTTCAGTGTTAAAGTAAGGGTAGTTCTCATTCTGTTTCCTTAGGTGTGCAATCATACTTTTTTTAGCCCAGTTACTCAGAAAGTAGTTGTTACAACAGCTTTAAAATAACCATGTCAGAAAAAATTATGCTGAAATTACATGCAGTTTATGTATGTAATCATCTACAGTGTGACTCATACACTGACCCTGATTTTGTTGCCAAGCCCTATTTTATTACTGAATTCAGGAGCCCCTGGAGGAGAAAGTTTTGATCATTTGACATCTTTGCTATTACAAGCTTTTCTTAATGTGCTCCAAAACATTTCATTTCATCTTTTCTCAGAAACAATTCTGGAGAACAGGATGTTTTCTGCTCTTTGTGAAACTTCCCCATAAAAGGAGAGTATGTGAAGTGTAACATGTGCAGTTCTTTAAAATTAATTAAAATAATTGTGCATCACTGGTGAAATTACTATGGAGAGTTTTTGTTATCACAGGATCTATAAAAAGTTTCTTTTAATTTATATCTCTAAAATATTTTTTTTCTTTCTCCAATCCCCCCTGAACAGGAAATTCTAATGGCAGGGTCAAACCACATGAATATCCTGAAGTGTAAGACTCACATGTCCAGTGGGTGGATAGAGTGAAATTCTTAATCATTCTTAAGAATTGTTGGTATATTCAGATTGTCTGTATTCTAATAGGTTCTGAATCCTAATGCTACCTGTGGTTTGGCTCTTGAATTCTAGCCCGTCTGATCAGTCATAAATACTCATTCAGATATAGCCTCTGCAAAAGACTTTACGTTGATGTGTTTTGCTGAAGCTTTTTTGGTTTTGCATATGTGGGGAAGGAAGAGACTTGGGAGGGAGGTGTTTGTGTTTATATTTTCTGTTTGTTTGTTGTTGGGGTTTTTTTTCCCTAAGATGGATACTAAAGGTTTATTCACAATGACAGTATTGTTTGTTAAGTGAGCTGTGTTTGTAGTAAGAACTGGGCAAATCTCATTTCACTTTGCATTATACTCCCTGCATTTATTGATAACTGTGTTCCTCAGGCTTCAGATGTTTTTACTGTATTTTTGATAAAATTTCTACATACATATTTTTCTTCTACTAGATGTAACTAATCCTTATATGTTCATTTTCTCCTTGCAAGGATTTTTCAGCTTGAATATCCCTTTGAATCATCTTCTAAGATTGTCTTCTCTTCCTTAATATTTTTAACTGGGAAGTGAATTCATGTCATTTTTAAATTGAATATTTAGCTGAGGATGAAACTGAATACAGTTTATTAATACTTGTCAAAACAGTACGTTTCTGTCTTTTTGAAAATACAGACTACTTTATATTTACTGTAGGTTTTGAAAAAACAAACATAATGTCCTTTTATTTTCTGAATCCCAGCATGTTATATCAGTATAGGAGTGAAAGAAATAGGATTTATAGGAACTGGTAATATATTATTTCATCAAAGATGTAGCTGGAGAAAAGATGCCATGCCAGGCAAACACTTCCTTCTTCAGATTCCTATTTCATAACTTGTCTTGACTTAATTTACATAACTGGATTTATAGACTGGCTCAAGCAGAGAGCCACAATTCGATGGCTCAAAAGGCTGTTACTTTCAGGGGAGGTTGTTTAGAGGAACAGTGATACAGATAACAAAATCACAAATATTGGGAGAGAATCAAACTCACTTTCTTTCACCACATACAATTACTCTTTTTTCTTTTTAGCTCTCTATAAGTACCCGCTTTCTCTGAAAATTTATGGTCGGTGATACAGCCATTTTTGTCTGATAATTGCATTGCAGTTGCTCATTATTGATGTGCTTATTTATAATGCATGTGCATATTTCTCACTGTAGCTGTATTGTACTGTGCATTGCTGTGCTACATGTAACCACACCTTAACAAACATAATTAACTTGGTGTTTCAAAAAGTAGAAGGTTGACATTGGCTTAACTATTACTGTTTGGAAGCTTTTTCCGGCCCATGTGTGACAAACTCAGATGCTCTAATACAATTGTAACTGCCACAGTAAAGTCATCAAATATGTATAAAACTGTTAGAGTTTTGGGGGTTTATGATGGCCGCAGAAGGAAAAAGAAAGGTATTTCCTTCTCATTTTTACACAAAATACAATGCATCCTCTTTAGAGCCTTACAACATAGATTTAGTAAGGGATGAACACTAATTTAGAATTTCATTTGAAGAGATATTCAGGTACATGCTACTTTCCAGTTTTGCTTAAAACACTACTTTTAATTCATTATTTCTTCTACTACTGTGTAGTTTATACTGTATTTCTTATGCAGGAATTTTGTGTTTGCTAATCAAGAATAATGTTTTCATCTCTTATTTATCTACAAATACTGTCTGTTTTCAGGTAAGCACTGTCATTGTTTTTATGCCAGGACACCTTACAGCTTAATTTCCTTCAATTTTTTTTCATGATACATTGACAGATGTGTTGCAGAAAGCTTTTACATAAAGGCTGCTTTGTCTACAAGCTCCATTTCTATGTTCCTGTTATGAAATATTCTCATCCTGTACCAAGGCAGCAGCCACTTGTAGCTGACTCCTGGCTTGAGTAGGTAGTACAGAGGACTGCCTTCCTCTGGGTTCTGGACATACAGCTATGTCTCTTTTTTGTTGTTTTTCATGTATTTATGTACATCTCAACAGTGAATTACTTTCCTTGGTTTGGTTTTATGTCTTCATTTGCATGTACCTATCTGCTGGCTCTGGTTAAAAAGAATTTTACCTCAGTATTATGCATAGTATAAAAACCTTGGTCTCTCCACTTCTAGGTCATATAATTCATCAAAGGATGAGGGGTAGGCCTCTTTATTGTCTTTTCTTAGCTTATCTGAACTGGTGCAGATTGATGTCTGAAATTTAAATCTTTCTGTATCACCACTTCCAGGAAAGCCTAATTCCTGCTGCAAGATTTGACTGTAGGGCAGAACCCTTCCTAAAGTAGGGAGGAAGTGTGCAAGTCCTTCTTGCATCTTCTTCTTGTATTCGCAAATGAAATGATTCTCTGGGAATAATCTCCTTGCACATGCAAGTTTCCACCAGTAGCAAGAATTTCACATGAGGAGCAGAGTTCCAATGCCTGGAAATTAGCAGATATCACTGTGTACTTTCTGTCCTTAGCATCATTTTTTTAAACTACTTTCTCATCAAAAGTGAACTCCAGAAAATTTCTGATCACTGTTTTCTACCATCATTGGGAACAGGATAAGTTCTTGCCAATCATCTGGGAAAATCTAGCACGAGGTCCCTTCCACAAGCCTAGCATGGGGTATTTATTTAGGCATTAAGTTCCTCCTCCTGTGCCATTATTAAATATTATAAACACTCTTAAGAAGAATCAGAAGAGAAGAAATAAAATTGGCAGGAAAGGCTATAACTGAAATATAAAATACTTTTATTGCCAAGGAAACATGCCATGCTGTGTATCTGCTTTTCTGATCACTTTCATCCAGCTATATTGATGGCTGTGTAATTATCAGCCTCAGTAATTGTGGCAATGTGCTTATAATCTGGTGACTATATACTTTCTTTACCATCTGCACTCTTCCATAGACCAGCGAGCAGATGTTCTCCAAACAATCTCTTTATAGAACATGATTTCTCTTATGGCACCTGATTGAGCACTAAGTGTACTAAATGTAGTCACCAAAGGTGGTAGGTGGAGCAGTGGAGCACTAGCTGCCGTGAAAGGCAGAAAATTAGATTGTTCTTGGTGTGAAACCCAACAAGATGAATCAGCAGAAATTGCCTTAGACTAAGAAAATTCTGGATTTATAATTTTTTTTTTTTGTAGAACAAGAGGCTAGCTGTGGGATGTTCATTAGAACTGATATAGGTGGAGAAGGAGAAGGATTGAAGGGTAACAAGTGGAAAAAGTAGGTGTAAAAGGGGCATAAAAGGTTCTGATGAAGTCCGGTGCTTGATCACCACAACCCATTCTGGATTATTAAATCTGATTTCTGCATAAGCGTCCAATCTTTTCCAAATACGTGTGAGCCATTAGCCAGCTTCAGGTAAGACTAGGAAACAAGCAGGTTATTCAGCAGAGGTGTGTGTGACAGCTATTGAAAAGAGATACGCTGTTGGACTGAGGGACCAGTACAACTGGCTTCCAGTTGCTGGCAAGACCTGTATTTTCTCTGTGGGCCTGTAAACAGCAAACTGCAAGCTGATAGGTCACAGGCCAGCTCCTGGAAGAAAGTGAAGTCTGACCTGGTAAATCATTAGGAAGCCTAAGGTCCAGAGCTGGGTATCAGAAGGGCTTAAAGTGCACACTGAGGTATCACGGGTTGATGAGTGTTCTTGTGAATCAAAAACATCAAGGTCTTGAACTCCAGACCTGGTCAGTTGGAGGGCACAGTCAGTGTTGGATTGTCTATTCTACTTCTGTTACCCAAGTGCTCTGTTTATGTAGGTTCTGGCAAAGGTGCTGTCTCTGCTCACATGTATGGATGATCATGTGTTTCCATACATGCCTAATGGGAAATTGTTCTGCCTTTCTCCTTCATGGTCTTGGCGGAGTAGAACCACAGGAGGCTCCTATCTATCAGCCTGGAATGAGAGGAGTTGCCTTTTGTTGGAGACTACCAAATTTGTCTCTAGCAGACTGGGAAAAATTTCTCCTGTGGATGCAGATTTCCCTGGATTTGGTTACCTGCAACAGTCCTAGGTTTCTCATCTGCAGTTTTAGTGCCAACTAAGCATCAGTACAGAAAATATGTGGTGATTTTAGAGTCACTGAGCCAATATATCCAATAGTTTTGTGGCTATGTTATGGTGCCTCAGAATTTTCATTTCTTCTATTATCAGCCTCCAGGAGCCCCTTTCAACTAGTGTGGCAGACATGCATTTCCAATGCATTTTAATTAACAATGACCAAGTAAATTGATAGAAGATTTTCCATTCCCTGAGGTAAAGAGGTAAAATCAGATTTACTCTGCTCTCATGAGTCTTTTGCTGGCCACTTCAATAGCTATCAAAAGACCCTAGCACTCCAGACCATGGTTCTCAGTTAAAGCTCTTGAAACTTACTGGGGGGAGAAAAAAAACCAAAGCTTTGATGTGCAAAAATGTAACATAATTGATAGATTTTTAAGTGTAGACAAGAATGTATATACAAACACTTCCAATCCTTATATTTTTCTGTATTTTTGCCCCCCAGCATTTCAGGAAAGCCAAATGCCCTGGTATACCAGAAAATAATCTGGCATCAGTATCCTTGTTTACAGTCTTTTTAAGATTTCAGGATATCTGCCTGTTCAGTACTCACATTTGTGACTCTTATTTCTGGTTGCAACTTACCCAGGCTTTCCTAAAAGTCTAATTGGTCTAAGCTTGGATTTTTTACAGAGATTACCTGAAGATTGTTCTGCTGAAGATTTTTGTGCAGCTTTGAGGTCTTAGATGTTCTGAATCCCACTGCACAGAGAAGATCTTCCTATCACCTTTTTTGATTTCCACACAAAATTCTGTCTGGAAACACCAGCCAATTTCAAAGCTGCTTGAAGTCGTGGTCACTGTTTCCTTTGACTGATGCTTACATTAACCTTGCACTCTTGGACTCTGAAAAGGAATTTTTCAGCTCAGAAGAATTAATCCAATTTATATCGGTCATTAATTGCTAATTGTTGTCTTAGGGGTGTAAGACCCATTATCTTTTTTCTTTCTTTCTGAAAATCACAGGGAGTTGTTACAGGCATGCAAAAATCTGGCTCCAGATATCAGCCTCAAGAGAAAAGGGAATTAATCATCCATATCTGGAGGACTCTCAGAATTTGTCAGACTTTGATACTTCTTTTTGTAATACAGTGTGCGACTTTGAATGAATTTAAAGCAAGAACATCTGATTTTCACTTGGTGAGATAAGAGCCAGGCAGTCTTGCATGCAAAGCCTGTAACTAAGTTGAAGCCATTTACTACTTGAGTCAATTTAATGAACTAGACTAGTGTCAGTCTGAAACAAAACCTGAATTTCTCTTTTAAGTTGTGAGCCTTAGGGCAGTGTGTGCATAGAACATTGTGCAATTTTCTCACTCCCTTCCTGTTTACAGACTCTGCCTTCCACAAGTGAGGAGCTACTATAATTAAGGATTCAAGCTGTTTGCCTTTGGTGAAAAATGTATGTAATTTTAAAGTTTAGGCATCACCCTTACATGTCACTTATTTTTGTCACGTGTTATAAAACTGTTACTCACATCATCAGTGGTTTTGTCTGGTGTTTGTTTCTCAGCTATGAGCAGCATCGCACAGTATTACAGAATCAATTTCTCATATTGAAGCAGCATCACAACAAACATACTGATGGATTGTCAGTGTTTGAATTCTGCAGAAAGAAACAAATTTTTTTTCCGTATTTGTCTTTGGAATTCTTTGACTCTCATTCTTGATTGCTGTCAGCTGCTAGTTAAGGGTTAAGGTATTTAAAAATATTGGCTCCATATGTTTGGTAATAAAGATGCTCTGAAAAGTAGTTTTGCTCCACAGATTAGATTTTTCAGTCCAGAAACATTCTCATTTGAAGAGTGCTACCTGTTGGTTTTCTGAACCTATCAGAGAGAAAGTTGATAAAAATTGTTTCCTGACACAACATGAAAGAGAATGAGAATCCAAGTGGTTTGGTATCAGACTATTTTAGTCTGTATCTGCTGATTTAGCAGGCCCAGAATTCTACCTGTTTCCAGTTTGATTTGATTGTTCTTACACACTGAGTCAGCATCTGCATTTCAGCATGTTAGATAGTGTGGATGCCAGTGCGGGGTTTAATGTTATAGTTAAGGGAGTTTTTGTGACTTTGTCATTGCAGAGAAGAGTCTAGAGGAGGAGAAAATAGTCAGGATAATGTGATTTGATAAACTGTCTGCCTCAGTTTCCTTTCCTTAGTTTTATATGGGAAATTTTAGACGTACTTGTCTGTATTGAAAAGTTCATTGGTTCTCCATTAGCTACATTGTTGTCCAATTATCAACCCCTACAGCTTTACTTTCTTCTCTACAGAATTTTCCATTGCTTTCTTCTGTTCAATTAAATGATTTCTAAAGAGTCTAATTAGCACATTCCCCCACTAATTAAGGACCGTAGTTACTTAATTTAGACTCTTACCTGAAAACCCTCTGAGTGTTGGAGGCAGAGTGACTTTTTACACAAGCAGTGGGCATGAGATGGAGTGGCGGCGGTGGTTGCCCTGTCGAGGGGAGCAGCGGAACACCAAGTCGCCACAGCGACGAGCAGGTTTGTGGGAATGGTAAAGGAGGGCAGAGCAGCTGCGGGGCAGGGAGGCAGGACCACAGAGAGGAAGAGGTGAGGGAGAGGAGAAGGGTCAAGCTGACCCTCTGAGCAAGCCCCTGATCTCTCCAAGAAACCCAAAGAAAAATGGCTGTCCCTTGTGTCGCAGTTACCTGCTTTTATGTGCTAAAGTCCCTCCCACATCCTGATTTCCAGGGAATTTTCTCCCAGGCTTACGGGCATCTGCTCCACAGGCAAGTGGGGGGTATTGCTCACAGCCCAATCCTGGAAGCTTCTCTCCCCTGACCAGCTGCCAGGTGAAGTCTCCCTGGGGACAGGGCTGCCAGCACATGTACAGCCCCTATAGGAATCCTTCACCTCATGTATAACATATGTTGAGGCATAAGTAAAAATCAGATTGGTCCCCCTCACCCATCCCGGGAAGTATTCAAGGCCAGGTTGGATGGGACCCTGAGTAACCTGATGTGGTAGGTGGCATCCCTGCCTATGGCAGAGGGGTTGGAACAAGTTCATCTTTAAGTTCCTTTCCAACCCAAGCCTTTCAATTATTTATATGATTATCAATAAAATAGCTAATTTCTGATATAAAGGCACTTTTTATAGGTGAGGCTATTCTTAAAACTTGTTGTAAATTGTGATTCAATATTAGATTAGATTATGGTTTGTGTCTCCTCAAAACTGAAAATTTAGAATTATTCACCTTATTTTTGATTAAAAGGGAAAATCCTAAATGAGGATCCATTTATGTCTATTGCATAGTCATTCAAGGAGTTGTGTTTCAACACAGGTTTTAATTGGATAACTGTATATGGATGTACTGTAAGATGGTTAAAAAGGCAGTATTTGCTTTGATTTGAGCTCATTACGCCAGCACATAATCATCTGGCATTCATCAGATTCTTGCCAGTACTTACAGTTTGTAAGGCAGCCAGAAGAGCTTCATTTGCACTTTGGGTGATAAATGCTGTCCTGGAAATTGAGAAAATAATGTCACTTTTGAGAGAGCATACTTTTAATTAGATGGAGACTGTGGGACTACATCTTCTGATGCAGCACCAGCAGGGTACTGCTGAAAGCCATCAACATGGTGAAGGTGTAAATAGAGCTATTATTCTTCCCATTACATTGTTTGTGTGTGCAAACTCTTCTCATCTCTCTTTCCAGACAGTCCTGTTTAAATTCTGTATCACTAGACTTGAGGGGACAGACATGCTCCAACCTTTGCATGGTTGTGATGTACCTAGGGGAGAGGGTGATTTGAAGAGTCCCTTCTCCGTCTTCTGTGAAAGCATTGTCTTCACCACGTGTAGCAATGGGGGACAAAGGCACAGACCCCCTTGCGCATGCAAAGGGAATCACTTTATTGTAGAAGCTACCCCCCTTTTGGACCTTTAATCTCAACCAGACAAAACCCCAATTTAACAGAAGAAGAGCACCCACTGGCTGGCTCAGCTGCAGTGTGTTGTCCACAAGTTATAACTCTCTCTCACCCCCCAGCTGGCTTCTAATCGTTTATCCTGAAGCTGTGCTACAGGGCTTTCTGGTAAACATGGGCCTTAATAACTTTAACAATTATAACCCCATATCCTACAACCATGTTTGCAAAACCCTTTTTCCCCTGGTCTCCTGGCAGCTTTTGACATCTTCTGGACACTCCATTCCCATTGCTGTTACACAAATTCAGTGAATGACGCACTTTTTCTGCTGGTGCAATTCTCAAGAACTGACTGTCATTCCAGATGTGGGAATACAAGATTCAATATAAAATCTCCACCTAATCTTAGTTCCAAAGTGGATAATGCAAAAGGACAATGTTCCTGCCTGTGATATCCCATTTAGACACAGTGGGAGCAAAAATGAGACAAGTTGAATCACTTCTGGATCTAGCATTTGCCAGTCCTTCAAGGCTGTGCTTACCTGCAATATTTTGTTTTAAATACTATGAAAGGATGAATAGATTATTTTTCTGATTCATGTGTGATTTGTAAAATATTTTAGAAGGCCTCATTTTAAGTTCTCAGATGCAAGCAATGAACTTACTTTACTAGGGAAAAAAGCAGTGAAAGATGAGAAAATAAATGGCAATTAAATATTTTGACTGACTTTAGCACTTCCATGGCAACAGAGTGAACAGTGTTCCTTTTGGGGTGAAAGAATGAACTCTTCTTTGAAAGAACATGGATCTGCACATTTTCCCTGTGTATAAAGCATGTATTCAGGCACTTGAACGGAAGACTTTTAGATTAAACTGTACATAGGGCAAAAATTCTCATACTGTAATTAGAATAAAAGACAATCATGGCAATGAAGTCTACCAGTGATACTGAACTTTTCAAGGTAATGAAAAAAAATCAAGGCTAAACTGAAGAATTAGAAGATTCAATACTGATTAAAGATGCCATAAAATGGCAGATGGAATTCAATATAAATAAATGCAATGAGACATATGGAGAAGCAATCCTCTACAATGATCCACTGTTATCATTTGGGAGTCATAATAGATTCTTAAAAATACCAAGCCTCAATGCTTAGTAGATACCAAAGAGGTATCTACTAAGGAAAGCACCAAGATTAAAAGAGAAATTACCATCTTGCATTGATTCAGGCCTGGAATATTTTCGATTTCTTCACTGTCAGTTCTATTTTGTGCTACTGCAGAGATATTGAATAAATATGCATACATGCACACACACCCCAACACAGAAGTTACTGTTATGGTTGTCTGTTACAAGCTGAAAAATAATCTTCCGCTTTGCTTTAAGTATCTCCCACTTGTTTTTTATTTCCATGTTTACAGCCTATCATAAAACACAAATTTAATGTATCAGTGCATAAGATACTATATTTTCAATAAAATTCCTGCAAAGTTTTTGCTAAATATAATCAACAAGCATGGATTTATCTGATTAAGTATGCAGGGGAAAAATAAGAGCAGAAGACATTTTAACTTCCCTTTCTACTCTTATCTTCACTGACATTCTAAAATAGAAATTGCCTTTTTAAAGTTGTTTTGTTTTCTTCTCTTGCCTTCTCTGGAGCTTTAACTGGTTGTTATGATTATGTAAGATTTGGTCATCTCAGGTTTGTAAGGCAGCCTCTGCAGCCAAGTAAAAACATTGCAAATATGAAACTTTGGAAAGTACAAAATTTGTAAAATCTTGGGATAGAATACCTTCGGTTCTTGCTGGCATGACATTGAAATAAAATTTCTGAAAGAAATTTTTTGCAATGTAGACCAAGACAAAGATGCTAGCTGCTGTTTGGTCCAGTGAATAGTTTGAGAGAAATAGATTTACAATAGAAAGAGGGATTTGAGATACAAGATGGAGAAAGCACGAAATACAGGTCAGAAAATAATATGGAAAAGGAGGCCTGCAAAAGGCTGTCTGGCTCTCCATATAGAAAGAGATACTGAATAAATAGTAGCATTTTTCTAAAGTAGTAACTAATTTCTTTCTCCAAACTGTGTTGTTCAAGCATCAGGGGCTAACAGAAACAGGCTGTTGTAAAATTAAGCATCATCATAATTTTGAAAGATTACTGTTTATAAAAACAGTAAATATACCTATTAATAGCAGAAAATTAGTGGATGATCAAAGATTTCCAAAATTAATTGAATGGACAGTCTAGAAATTAAAATTTTCTATGTAATTATAGGAATAATGTATAAAGTAAGTGTGTTTCAAAATTTAGACATGACAATATGTTTACTTGAATCATTCTTTTGTATTTTGCAGAATGAAGAGAAGACACCAGTCAGTTTTCCATCACTTCTTAGCCATATGACTTCTCTTTTCTTAAATCATCCTGTAATTCCAATGACAGCAAATGCAGATTCAGGTGTCCCAGAGTTGATAAATACTTTTTCTCCACTGATGTCATCCATGCCTTGTGACATGCATATAGTCAATCTGAGGACAATCCAAGCAAAGGTAAGGTCAAACCACTCATTTTTATGAGCAAACGTATGATATAGCTTACTAATATAGTCAAATAATTTATTCTTGTACTTTGTGAGTGGGTTTATATGATATGATAAACTGAAGTGTGATTATGAGCTTTTGTTATTTCTGCAAGAACTGGAGACTTGTGTCGTTTGAATAACATGAAATGAAGGGATTGGTTTTTTCACAACATATTAGCATGCATAGTGCAGGATTCTGTCTGGAGGGGGTACATTTCAATAAGTTCCCAAAGTTTAAGAGAGAACCATTCATATACCTCAGCCTTTTCTGCACTAGAAGAATTAAATTTTAGCCATTAGAGTTTGTTCTGAGTATGTTTTTAATATAGGATATAGTTTAAACCCAAATTTTATTGTTAAATTTTTTTAAGCTTAATTACAAGACCTAATTTAGTTATTCTTTCAGCATTTCATAATGATTGGATCCTGTGAAAATGTTCTCTGGTAGGCAAACCAAAACCAAACCAAACCAAAAACCCCCAAACATCTAACCACCACCAAAAAAAAAAATTAAAAAAACCAAACCAACAAACAAAATACCAACAAAAATTCAAACAAAAAAAGGCTCTTCTGTACTCAGTGTTTTTCTCCTTCAAAGGAGAGGTATGTAATGACCAGAATTTCATTTTCCCTTTGATTAACTGAAGGACTGGAACTTGTTTTGCATTCTTTTCTTGACAACTGTTCTATAAATTCTTTTCAGTTTTTCAGCTTGTCAAATGCTATTACGTTAACTTTATGTTGTATTGCAGTGCTATTCACCAGTGCTGCCACCACAGTGAAATCCCTTTTTAATTCTGCCATACATAGATACAAACTATTTATCCCCTTTCCTCTAGAGTCTCCATGATGGCTGAACATGGTTGTATTAACATCAGATTATATTATTTTTAATCTGTTCTCCATTCTGTCTTAATCTGTATTTTAAAACTTAAACAATGTTTGCTGTCTCATGCTTTCTCTGTAGGTGGTTCAATCTTGTGTAAGCTCCTTCGGTTGTGACTTATTCTTATTTTGAATTATAATGTGGAAAATTTCTTGATTTTGTAGGTCTTGTACCTTTAAAAGGATAGGAAGTAGCCTGATACCAAATTAAATCTTCATGTGAAGTGAATATTTCATACTTCACTGTGTATATTTTCATTTATTTCAACCAGCTCCACATCACAGGTTTACTTCAACACACCAAGTTCAGGGGCAGACCTTCATGAACATCTTCCCTCTCTTTGAGGTGTAAATCCATTCTCTTGTTTGTGTGATCTGGGTATGAAAGCTATGCAAAGACAGGCTTGCTCAGTGTCTGCTTTTTGAATTCAATGTATTCTTGTAAATGAATACTTGTAAATGAATTCTCTGATTTTATCTGGGATGTTCTGGCCCCTCTCTCCCAGCTGATGTAGGACTATTTGAGGCTATGATCTCTTCCCTGTCCACAGCTGTGTTTCATTGATTACTGATTGACAGCTCTTGAGCTTGTAGCATCAATATGTCCACTTCAAAGTGAAAGCTTGCAGCAGTCATAGTATAGGAGCACTTTCATTATAGATACAGAATGTTTTTCCCCACAGCAAAAATGGTGCTATGCCTTGCAAATAATTCAGTAAATCTCTTCTCATTTTCTTCTTGCTTTGTCTTGCTTCCAAGAATTTGAATGACAAGTAACATAATTCTGGTTAATTGACACAATGAATTTTTTTCTGGGGATTTATGCCTATTCATTGCTTAAACTGTTGAAGTTGATTTTCCATAATCCATTACAATTTCAGATAAGAGGGTACCAAATTAAAAAAAAAAAAAAAAATTAAGATTTAAGATAGAAATCAGAAAGAATTTTGTTATTGTTGTAAGATACCTCATCTTGTCATGGAAGAGTCCAATCCATTAAAATTACAACATTTAAAGATTTTTTTTTTATATAGAACTCCAGCTTCTCAAGATCTAGAACACTTGTCCCTTTATACTAGGCATAAATACATAAGTTTGCCATATTGCCTAAACTTTTTGTCTATTAGCTTACAGTAACAGAATTTAAAAATAGTTTAAACCTTTTTTCTTTCTCATAAAAATTTTAGCAGCATTGCCCCGGGATACTGGTTATGAGAAAACCTAACATTTTTTTTATTATTATTTTCTTATAAGGCTACATTTTAATTCTCAGAGATCAAAATCAAATGAAATTTTGGCAGCTCTTTTAAGAAGGCTAGTTAGAGATTTAATAGCACAGTGTTTGGGGATTTTTTGTTGAATAACAGTGCTGTGAAGTTTATCAAGGTTAAGAATGTTGTTATTTGTTGAAAACTGAGGAGTTTGTTACAGGTGTTCATGCAGTTAGCATGGTCATGTTTAGAAGGTGTACTTGGTGTAAATTAAGTTCATCCTTGCTCAGACGTTCATTCACCTTAAATGTATTTAATCCAATTTACCAAGAGATGATATAAGAACAGGTAAATTAAAGCAGATGTGGAGGCTGTGAAAGCTGTCTTTCAGCTGCTTTCATAATGGTTAGAACAGCTATGTTTTTTGCACAGGGTTTCTATGTGCTTGGTAGAAGGTGGAGTACTAAATCATAGATATTCATGCTGACCAAAACAGTTTTACTTAGGGTGTCATTAATTGTTTGTTACCTTTTTGATTTAAGTGTTTTGAATCCTAATTAAGATAATATTTAATTCTAAAAAAATTGGGAGATGAAATATTCATGCCATCATTTGAAATGCATACATGCATTTTTTTATGCAGATTACTAAAAGATAATTTAAGTGAATTAGAGGAAGTCTTGATACCCATTACTGGCTTGTAATTTCTAACATTAATTTACCCCATGGGAAGTCAGGCTTTTTCAGTATGAATTTTAATGTATCACTAATCTGATGTTTAGGCAGACAGTGTTATTTTGTGTGCATAAAAATATGTACTTTTAAGTGCAACACTGTCACATCAGTGACAATTAAAACCAAGTCAGGTGTTTGATAGTAGGAGAAGGAAAATATCAGAGCTATTACCTCACTTCATGTTTAAAGTGGTACTGCTGTTCCAGTGAACAGGATGAGAACTTCTTTAGCCATCAGTGTTAATAGATACTGGAAACTTGTTTTCATATGCTGAATGTAGGCACTATTCGCAAATTAAAAAGTTAATTTTAGGTGGTTATTAACTATTGTTCACAGAATCTTTTCAAGCTGAGTTTTATTCATTATTTGTAAACTATGCAAAATTTCTAGCAGTTGATGTTTCACTAAAAAGTATCTCAATTCAAATACTATTGAGTAAATTTTTACTATTTTAAATGAGGAACTAAAATCCACAAAGTTTATAATTTTTTTATTATACGAATGAGTACTTTATACTATGAATTTGTAGTACTTTGAATCCTTGTCATGCTGGGTTTCAAAGAAGCTGGTACAAGCTGAACCATGATCTCCTTTATGAAAACGAATTAGGGTGAAAAGTCTATTAGATTAAGACCGCTTGTTTGGTGCACCTTCAGGAGCTAATGCATCACAGAGTGCCTAATGCTTGTTGGCATTGGTTCCTCCAAGCAATAGGTACATTCTGAAGAACCAAAATGAACCTAGCTCATGGCAGATGCTTTTGTGAAAAACCACCAGTATAAGAACAAGTAAACCAGAAATAAATAAAAGAAAACTACCCTGAAGAACTAGCATGACTTTGGATAGAACCATCTTTTTAATGCTCTTATTATATATATAATAAGATTAAGAGCTGAAGAATGTAAAACAGCAATAAATAAAGAAATAAAGTCATGCATCATAGTAAAAAAGTGACTACAGTGAGTGTAGGGGGGCAGCCAGAGAAAGACATTGAGGAGCTGGAACATGTCTGGGGAGGGCGATGGACGAGAGGGGTCTTGAGCACAAATCCGGTGAGGAGTAGCTTACTCTTTAATGTCTATTGAGGCTCAGAACACTGAATATCTTAGAGGTAAACATAACATTTATATCATATGTGTATTTCAGTGTACATTTTTCTGTACACCTTAAGGTGAGTTAGAGGGCAGTTTTGCTATATGAAAGTTGTTCAACGTAATGCCATTGAATATGTAAAACTGAGTATTGTAGTTAACATATGATTTCCAGTTTGTTTTCAGTTTTGGCATATAATTTTTGTGGGAAACCTGTTAATACACTTCAGTCCTATGTCTGTACATGTGCATCTGTTGACCTTTAAATTCAACACTTACATTTATATTCTGTAGTACATTATGTTTCAACTCTGCCATTTAGTTCTTTCTATGTTTAGCTTTATAAATTAAAAAAAACCCGTGACAGTTCAATTGAGGCTGAACATTTTTTAAGGTGTAATGACCCTATCCGCTGTATGATAAGGATAATTTTTTTTGTGTCCTAAAATGTCTTCCTGACTGATACTTTGTGAGTAATCTTCTATAGTGTTTGTTTGTAGGTAGATACCAAACCATCTGATGAAGCTGCTCTGATTCTTCACAGAAAAGGATTTGATTGTGGATTTTCAAACAGAGACATGGGTCTGCTCTGTTCCACTACTCAGGGAAAGGTACGGTTATTAATCTGAAGTAATTTTTAAATAAAATTTTAAAAGAAGTTTGGGATTTATCTCTTCTTCTGGGCAGAAGAGTAAATATTATTTTGTTTAGAAATAAGAACTGTTCAAATCCAAATATTTCTAGTAATTTTGAATATACTAAGTAAATTACATTTATACATAGCAAGTGATGTCTAAAAAGATCTAATTTATTGTACAGTATTTAATCTATGATACTTAAAAATATTCAAAATCTTTGGCATGAGAATTTCTGTGGTGGCTGCTGCAAGGAGCTGTACAATTTTAAGGTATTTACTTTTTTTTTCTAAATGTAGGGGTTTTGTTTCTTTTTTTCCCTCCAGATAAAGGTGCATAAACTCTTTAGCAAATTCAGAGTGGAAAGTCTTACACCCACATCGTTATCTTTGATGCATTCACCTCCAGATGCCAGAAATATAAGTGAAATAAATATGAGTTCTATGGAGATAAATACGTTCCGGATTCGGCTGAGATGAAATCCTGCTTTAATACTCAGATAGAGGAGAATCTGAAGTGTATCTCCTCTGAGTTTCATGTGCAATAAGAGGCACATTAATGTTATTCCAGCTTCTGGATACTGTGAGAAAAAAATGCGTTCTATAATTTTTTTTTGACCAACACAGTGAAAAGCCATGTTGCAAGCAGCCTTTTTTTTTTTTTTTTTGTGTTTTTTTTTTTTTTTTTTTTTTTTTTTTTGTTCAGGTTTTTATCCCCCATAAAATAGCAACATCATTATCAGTTAATACAACAAGTGAAGAAATTTCTATGGATGTTAACCTCGCAACAGATTAAATCTCAGGTTTAATGCTAATTAATGATGTTTCTGGTGTTTTAATTTTCATAAGTAGGGGATTGGATTTTAAACAGCCTTTTTTTCCCGATTCTTGATGAATTTATGTACAAATAACTCAGTGTAGAAAGTCCTGATGCAGCCTGGAAATAAAATGGAATAAAATGTTCCTGTGTAGTAGCTAATGTCCAAATATTTGCAATCATTTATACAAATAACAATAATCTCAATTTATTCCACAATTAATTTCAATTTATTCAACATAAAGGGGATTATTAATTGTGGTAAAATGAAAGCCTGCAGTACTTGTGATAAGTGATGGTAGATTTTAATACTTCTACCATTCACCTGAGTTATGTAAATAGAAAAATGTGAACCTACAAAATAATTTTGCAATGGAAATGTTTAATGAAACTCCCATTTTGTTACTTGACACACTGGGATATGTGCAATTATTCCATTACCATGATGAGAAATGTCCATAATTATCATGAATACAAGATTTTTTATAAAACTCATTTAGATACCAGTGTTCTCTGAAATGAGTTTTCTATTTCAAGATTACCATATCAAAATAAATGTGCCTTATTTTTTGATATGTCTTGTTACAATTTTGGTGTCTATGTTAATGTTTTTGGGGAAAAGGTAGTTTATATAATACTTAAGCTGTGTATCTCCTATTTGACAATGCTGGCCACACTGATCTATGTACTCCTGCACCAAGTTTGTGCTATCTTATTCTGAACATTTTGACTATTTGAATGTATTAATATGATGTCATGACGTGAAACACCAACAAAAAAAGAATTACTGTAGAAGCTAAATTTAACTGCTTTCAAAAAAAATGCAGCTTGATGCAGAGAGTTGATAGTAGGCAAGATATAGTTTGCAAACTCATCAAAACATGTGCTTGCATGTCACAGACTGTGGTGACCTGTTAATTCCAAATGATGTGCCTATATTCTAAACAACTTTTTACAAACTTGCTTTACAAACTTCACTTACATTGCCAGTGTTCATGTTACTGAAGAATAAAGACTTTTCTTTTTCCCATATCAATCCATATATAGTACTTAAGCCATCCAAGTGTGAAAAGTACTTCCCTAAGTAGAGCTGCTGTTTACAGTGAATATATATGAACATTCAGTTGAGTATGATCCCATTTTATAGCCTTCATTTATTTTCATAGCTCATTCTTCTGTCTCTTGCTTATGCTTTACTTTTCCATATCTTGCTGCTTATCCTCAATACTAATGCATGAAAAGTCATCATAACTGATAAAGATGTGCTAGCTCTAATATTGCTGCCTGTATTTAATGTCATAATTTTTGTTCAACCATTATATCAAATATCAAAGTCTATCAAATTATTTCATGTAGCTACAGGCTATCTAAAAAGAAAATGAAAGTCAGATTTTATGCATTGTCACAGGTTGGATCTCTGTTTAGATTGAGTGGATTTTCTTAATTAATTCAAAATACTGTGTGTTTTGTAATAATGGGAATAATTTAGTAGGATCTGGTACAAGTTACATCAAGAATATAGGAATCACTAACCACAAATGGAAGAATCAGATCCAATAAATGGATGTTTTCATGCAATAAACATGTACTGTAACTTATCTTGGAAAGAATATTTGAAAATGCTGGTTTTTGTTGAAATTCAAAGCTTAGTGGACTTGCCAGCAGAAATTTCTCATAACATTTATTTTGTGGTTTTTTCAGAATTAAAATGTTTAAGAGAATTTTTTTGTGTTCTGTGCTAGAAAACATTCAAAATACTATTCCAGTTTTGCTAGACAGAAAAAGAAAATTTTGATGCAATAAAATTTTAAAGTATTTTGCCTCTTGGAATTGCTTTGAAAGATTCTTCATATAGCATTGGTTCTTTACTTTTATCATCAGCTGTACAATCATGATACCTGAATCTTCCTTAACCAGCAGATGTGTTTTTACCTTTTTTTTTTTTTTTTTGGTTTTTTTTTTTTTTTTTTTTTTTTTTTTTTTTTGTGTAATGACAGCTTTCAATTTCAATTTCCTGAAATCCTTAACTAAATCAAAACTCCAGTCAAAGTCTCAAAAAGAATTTTGCTTGAATTGGTTCAGAACGTTGCTGTCAATGAGGTTGTGTTTTCATTGGCTTGGGTTTTTGTTGGATTTTAGTTTTGTTTTGGGGGGTTTTTATGGGTTTTGTTTGGTTTTTTTGGTTTCTGGTTTTTGGAGGGTTTTTTTTTTGTTTGTTTGTTTGTTTTTCACAAGTCCTAATGAATTCTTATGCTGGTTTTTTGTGAATTGGCCATCTAATTCAATTTCATTACTTGGGGTTTTTTTCTGTTTTTATAGCTGCTGAGTTTGTAGCTATTGGTTAAGAGAAAGAAGCATCTTTACCTTGCCAGTATGATTTTAAATACAATGTTGTGTAAGAAATGGTTTAAAACCTTGTTGTTACTTTCCATATGAGAGTTGTACCTGTTCTAATTTAATGGCTTGGGGTTTTTTTATATTCCTTTATTTTAATTTTCTTTGGATTACTTGCTTTTATTGTCTAAAACAAATTGATTTCAGCTGAAGGTTTTTGATATTTTCTCTTGGAAGGTTTTATATCTTATGGGGATATGTAAAATAAAATCTCTAATAAAAGGTAATGTTATTGTGAGATGTGGTCAGTGTCATTAATGCCTTGGCTTTAACAAATTCTTTTTTTTTTTTTTTAATGAGAGAAACAACAAATTTGAAAAGGTTCATTGGTCAGTATCTGATGGGAATGACAGTTATCTGTAGTGAGAGGAACTCCCGATCAAAGGTGCAATTTATTTCACAGCTGCCAAACAGAAGAGAAGAGATGCTAACTTCAGAGATGTAAACAGATGAGATTGCGCAGTGTGGGAAGGAAATGGGCAGCTCTTTTGCAAAGGAATTCATGCACTGACTTCATAGAAAATATTAGGAGGTTTAAAATTCTAGATTTTTTTTTTTAATTTGAATTAGTGTTTATCTTTGAAGCATTTGGGAGCAATGAAATGGATGCTATTCTTGCACACACCATTAGAACATAGTAAGTCAAAATAACAGTTCAACTGTAATTAGACTGAACACTTTTTAAGAAATTAGATCATGCCAATGTAATGTTCTGTAATTGAACAGAGCAAATTAAACAGGCATAGATGTTTTACAGATTTGCTTCCCCAAATTGGTGGTGGAGCTTGAACATAATGACTTGCAAAGACAATGAAGTGTAATTTTCAGTCAGTGCCTGAGGCTATTTGATGTTTGTCTGGATAGTCTTAACTATAAATATAAAAGCAAATATATACACACAAAGTAAATTCCCATAATTTTAAAGCTGAAGTTTCAAGATAAAACCTGAAAGTGTGTAACACCTAATAGGCAACATCTAATACCCAACCAATAGGGTATGGGTCTAATTTAAAGCAGCCCTTCACCATTTTAAGGTCACCCTATTTTGGAATCAATTATTATCAGCATGGCCATGTGGACAGAACATATTCCACTAATTCCAGTAACCAATAATGTGTTCTTTTACTATATGAAATTATACTAACTATATTTGATGTATGCCTGTGCATTGTGTTTTAAAAAAATGTGGGATCTCTCTCTCTCTCTCTCTACATCTTTACTGATAGTGACACTATTATTCAGATTTAGTGAGTTATTTGAATCATGATGGGTTATATATATCTGGGATAAAATCTAAAACAGAGATTCAGTTGTTGTCCCTTTTTATTTTAGGATAACTACTCTGTCATAATATAACAAATTTCAAAAACCAGACAAATGTAATAATTTTTTCTTCTAAAAGAAGGAACATACAAAAACAATGTATTGTCTATAATAAATTCAGGTCAGTGGAGAATTATTTGGACTTTTCAGACAGTTCTGTTATTGACAATAAGTTTGTCTCCAATTCCTCTGTAAACTAAAATATTATATTGTGGACTTGTCAGTCTTTCAACATACATATTTTATGAACTAATAGATATTTAAAGTCTCTATTGCATTGCCTAATCTTTGTGCCCCAGAATATCTGGAGTACAAAGCATCAGTAGCGGAGCATCAGTAGTGCATTAGATTTCCATTACTCCTCTTCCTTTAGGTAAATCATTTAATAGCACTAGAAATAGTAAGAAAATAATTAAATTTTTTTAAATATCCATAATTTATATAAAATTGTGCTGTTTGGACTGTAAAGGCAAGGACATTTTTGATTATACATTTCAGAGCTTCAGGTTCTCAATGTAGCACATTTTTCCTGATATGCAGGGCCTGTTAATGTGATGCCCAGCCTACAAAAATCATTCATTTTATGACTATCAGTAGACTGGAGACTTTGGTCACAGTTTTACCTCCACCATTGCCACTCCCTTTGCATTGAATACATCCACCATACAGGAAAGCACATGCCTTTATTCCTTTCAAATCATGACCTGCAAAGTCTCATGATATGCCCAGATAGCTGGTCTATTTTTATTTCTATCCTAACTTACTCCTTTTGTCTTTTCTCCATTCTTGGCATGCCAGCTAAATGTGTGGGCATTTGTAGGCTCCAGCATCCATACAGCCCTCTCATGGCACATGACAGCTTCCTGGAGTTGAGCTATCAGCGTGTCAGCCAGAACATGGGATGTGATAGATTCTTCAAGAATTACATGTTTTAAGTCTACATAAATGATCATACAAATGCTGTGCATGCCCTACTTGCTTGCCAGAACTGCCTTGCATCACTGGCCTGCTCCTCAGAAATACATTTTTTTTCTGAAAATCCATTTGAACGAGCTTCAGTACCATTCTCCCTTTTTCTCTTCCTCAGTTTCATGATATAACTCACTCTCCATTTCAAGACGTTTTGGTCATCCTGTAACCTACCTTCCAGAAGTCCTGCATATGTTCAGAATGAGTAATTAACTCTCTTGCAGTTTAAAATGTCTAATGAAGACATTAGATCTTAAAATAGATCTTAAGTAAGTCATGCTGTCTGAATCACTTGTGGTAGTGTAGAGACACACAGCTTTGCAAAAACAAGATGACCTTTTTTCACAACACACTTTAATACCTGTGACAGTGAAAAGATGTATTATTTGTGTTCTCTTTTGTTTTGAATTATTTAAAACAGTATTTATTTTACGAGCTAAAATAAACAATACAAGTTTGATGGAAGCAATTCAGATTGACAGTGATGGTGTCAAAAGATTGAATACAGCTGTTACAAATATTCTTAATGGAGCATGTTAGTGAAAGTTCTTCAGCTAGATAAAGAATTAAGATTTTCAAGACAGAAGGGATTTTTTTTTGTTTTGACAATGACCAAATCAGTCTCACTGCTTTTTCTTGTATCATAGTAAGTGAAATCTACTGACTTGGCTAGTAGACATGGGAAAGAATCTGTGAAAACTCAAATGTAACAGCAAGGCAACATATTCAAATGGTTTTGACACAAGGACCTGCAAGGATCTATTTGCCTAATTGGTAATCAAATACACAAAATGAGTTGTGAATTTTCATTCCTCAAATGTTGGGCCTTTGATAGATAAATCAACATAATAATAATTACATTGTGTTGGGTTTTAAAATAGCTAATCAATGTGTAATTGCTGATAGGAAAGGTACCTTAAAATTTGAGTTTGTGGATGTTCATTTTTAAAGACACGCTCTATGCAAAACACATGATTTGCAGCTCTTGGTAGCTTTCCAGAGAGAACACATGAGATGTAGGTGAAATGGGAAACCTGTAGTTTGGAAAGTTTTAGTTATTAAAGCTCCTGCAGATGCGGATCAGAAATGGATCTCTGATCATTTTCTGAATATTTTTGATAACTCTTACCTAGAGATGGTAGGGTATTTTGGTTTTAATATATAATAGATGAAACAGTGAATCAAGTATGTGCTAGTCAAGAAGAAAAAGTGTTCTGTCCTTGATGCTGAAGAGCATTCCTTGATGATGATACACATTTAATGGGAGATAACAAAACATCTCTTCCAAGATAAGATTCAAGAGCATTCTAAATCCAAGAAAAAAAAAAGTGTGTTTTACTGACCTAGCAAGAGTTTGGTAGAGGCATAAGTGTGACACAAGCACCATCTAAATAAGTATCAATAGCTAAAGAAAAGAGGCACTCAGATCTCATTCCACTGGAATATCTGTGTGGAATCTTTCTTGCAGCAGTCTTCATCATTTTCCTATGCTTTAATTAAGAAATTAAAAACACCAAACAAGCCCCCATCTCACCATCCCCAACACACATCTAGACTCCGAGAATACCGTGTCATCTCTGTCATGATTTTTAAAATTTGGCAACATAAGGTCTTATAGAATTCCAGTTCAATTTTCTGTTGCAAACTGTGATCAAATACAAGTTTTATTGAGATTTCTAGTCACAGCGTTCTCACAGTGGCACTGCCTAAAGCATTATGTGCCCAAAACCTCGTAACTGTGGTGACAGGCTGTATTTTGGATATGCAGGTCACCAAGGAACAGGGTTGAAAAGGTGCTGGCTCTGTTGTGATGGGAGGTGTGGAACTGTGGGTGGTCAGGGTGTGAGTTTACAGTTCGTCTAAAAGTGAGAGCAATCACTCATTTAATGCTGCCTTGCATATGGATCACGCTGAAAATTGAGATTAAAAGAATTTTTAACAATTGGCATTGATGCATAGTAACATGACACCAGTGTTTGGTTTCATTTTATGTTCTACACCTGGCTTTAAAAGCAGATACTGGTGAATTGAAACTAATCCAAAGGGCAAAGGAAAAATATATTTTGGTAATGACAGAGCTATGAGAGAACAAAAGGATTTCTCTTGTCTGAAATGATGCTTCAAACCATGTTTGAAGGGTCTTGCTTGTTTGCTGAAAGGTGTTGTCTTGGTACATGTTGCAGTCTGAATAAGAATCAATAAAGTTTTATTGACCTGTGAAAACACAAGGTTGTCAGTATGATCAAATGGGAAGAAGTGTGAATAATATTTTAAAAATTAATTTATTATAGCCAGGCAATGAACAAAGAGAAATTTCCATGGACAGAAACAGAAGCAAGAAAGCAGATAGCCCTAGAACACAATTTCCCAGATAGCCATAAACGAAATGAGTTTTGTTGGACTTTGCTTCACACATCATCTTCTTATGGATTTGCCAGTTTTCCAGAAGAAACACCAATGTATATTCTCATCTACTTGTTTTTTCTTTCACACTGGACATAGGTTTAGGGACACAGAACTTACTTTAAGAACTTACTGAGAGAATCAAGTATATAGAAATTTTCCCTACTGTGTCTTTTTGTGTTACTATGGGAGAAAGTCTGTTGTTACTGCAGAGTTTTTTGGTTCAATCTAATGGATAAGTAAACACTTGCTAATCAGCAAATCTGAAATTTTGCTGTATTTATTTTGAATTCAGTTTTTGTTGAATTACTTTGGAAAACAGCAACACATTTCCTGTGAAAAAGAGCTGCTTTGCTTTAGGAGAACTATGTCTATATTCCAATGATTAGAAGAAATGTAAATACTTAAAATTTCTACTGATCGTAAAATAGGATGCCTTGCATTCAAAGATAGCTGATTCTTTTAAAGAAATGAGACAATTAAGTGGACAATTAAGACAATTTTAAGTGGAAAATTGGACAATTAAGTATCTATTCTAGAAATACTCTTCACTTTCATATTCATGATAAATTGTTCCTGATCACATAGTGAATGCTTGAATGTCAACAGTGAAGTATTTGACAGGGGAGAGAAATGAAGGATTATGATCAGAGCATGGCTCCACTGCTCATCACAGGCAGAGGAATCTTTCAAGATTATTTCATTACTTAAAATTGTTGGGTATTCTACGGTTCTGGAAACTTCAGTCAAGGTAAGACAAAATGAAACTGGGTAAAAGGGAAATTTGGCAGTGGGAAATGTGCAAATAATGGGACTGGGAGAGCATCTAGCCAAGACTAAGTCACTGGGAGAACAGCAAAGTACATCGGTGTCAACATATCTGTGAGTTGGAATTGTGTAAGAGGACTGAAACGTAACAAGAATAAAGAAAAGTTTATCATGATTACAACTTTTCACACCTATTAGAGACCAAAGGAAAAACGTGAACCTACAGTTAGTTCCCTGGCATGGTGAAATATTTGGAATCTAGAAATTCATAATATTTTAAGGAACATTCAGTCTTCTACCAATATGGAAGAGACAGTGAGGATTGGCATGGTGGCTTTTGCAAGATTAATACAAAGATGAGACTAGTTTACAGCATCTCCTTACCTAAAAACAGCCAGTATCACCCTGGTTGACAAACAGCAACACTTCTCATAGCAGCAAACCCTACAAACCTCTTGTTTGGAGATCTTGGAACGCACAAGTGGACTTCTGTCATTGGAACAGTGTGCGGGTCCTGCTAATGCAAGCTGACATTGGTTCCAGTATGAGAAGAGAAATGTGACTCTGACTTATGGCAAGCCAAATGGAGAAACTTTTTACAAAAAAAAAGGTTATTTGATTTTTTTTACGCTGAGAATGGCAACTGATAGAAGCTCCTACCTGAAAATGGGAGATAAAAAACCTTAATGTTACCACCCAGGTTACAAAAGAAAATTCAGTCTAAACTGAATAGATCTGAACAGTCTATCTAAATGTCTTCAATTTAAATCTGATTAAAGATTTTTTTAACATAAGGGCCATGGTACTGAAAGCTAAAAATTTGTAACTGTGAATTCAAACAAAAAAGACAGAAAGAAGAGATTAAAAAAACCCAATAAAACAATCTTCCTCAGTTTTACTTTGAATAAAGGCTTAGATTGGTAGCTAAAACCAGAAGGAACTTGGTTTAGTCTCCATCAGGTGGTTGAATGTTTCATCTTGATTGAAATTATAAGTTTCTTAATGCCATCATATTCCCATGTAGATATTTATTTAGATATATGTTTTGAAGTCACTGGAATGTTGAAAATTAGAGCTGAGACTTTGATCATGTCTCTCTATGATATAAGGGACCAGTGCATGAAACAGAAGATATGTTTGGATGTGTTTGTGGCAGACTGTCAAAAAAGTAGAAATATTAAAAGCATTCAGTAATTTCATGTAGGAGGATACTCAATGGCAGCAACCACGCAGACCAGTGTGGAAAGGGAAACGGTAGCCACAGGAGGCTTTTTCTTTTGTTTTTCTGCATTCAAGGAGACCAAACAAGTCTTCAGAGTGACTCAGAGAATTCTGTTCTTAGATGCACTGAGATTCCCTGCTCAGCCCTTTCCAAGGTGCTTATATGGAGATTAATCATTTGGGGCTCAGCTTTATCACTGGAATATAATCTCACATCAAAAGATCAAACAGATTTTTACACAGCAGTCTTGGAGCCAAAAGTATGTCTAAAAAAAGAATTTAAATTTAAAAAAATGTAGGAGGATATAAAGACAGATTCAAAAATATATATTTTGGGAGGTTGTGATCTAAGAGTTTAGTGTCATTAAGAGCTGTAAGACCAATGCTAGAAGATAGTCTGTGTGTAAGAATTCCAATACATTTGTTTACACACAATGTTTTCCCAGGTGACACACAGGTGTACAAATAAAAACAACATTCATGTGCTCTGCAAATATTGATTGTAGTACAAGATCACTGGATTTGTTCTCTTCTGAAAGCCTTTTCAAATGAATGTCATCCTCTTTTAAAATGACAAAGGGAAAAACACAGTTACAAATCATTACCTTTTTGATTTAGTGAATGCAGTGATCTTACTTCAATTTATGGGTTTGCATACTATAGCGTGCAAGGGAATATATTTTTGGTTTATATTTTGAATTCCAGGAAATAATTTTATTTAGGACAGACTCTCTGGAAAATAGAATATTGTGTCAACATAAAATATTGTGAGACATCTGTTCATAAATTTAAAATATTGATTTTTATATAATTCCTCTGCACTGTTTCACATTCTTGAATATTACAAGATCTTCAGATTAAATAGTACCCAAATATTTTTTCCTTGAAATTTATATGAATTAATCTATAATTTAAAAGTGGAATCAAAGAATATTGCACTTTCAGTCTAAACTTATACTATCTTTACCTATGTACTAGAATATAGGCAACCGGACCATTCACGTCTGATTCCTGTTGCCATGAAAATGGGCTTAGTCCCTGTTTTGTGCTTGGAAGGGCTTGCTTTCTTTCTCCAAGCCTAATTCCTAATTCCTTACATGAAGAAATATAAGACTAATAGAAGACTAACAACAAACAAGATAGGAAAACACATGTGATTGTAATTATGCCTTCAAATACAATTGAGGGAAAGTTATGAATGCAAAATTTCTTTAGCCAAAGGCCTACACATGGCTAAGCTTGTCTGATTATATATCTCTGCTTTTGTAAGAAAACTAACACAGTTCAGAATGGGATCTGTGAATTTTGGTACAGTTTTCACCATAATTTGGGACCTGATGAGATTTGTGTCTGAAAGCAGCAGGTCAAAATAAAATGTCATTTACTCTCCTGAAGCTCTAAATTCAGTGTCTTGTCACTTCAGACAAGAGAGAGATTTGCTTTCCAGCTAATTTTCTCCATTGTTCACTATTTATTTAATATTTAAATATTTCTGTTCATCTACACAAGCAATCTTCATCATAACTACATCAGAAAAAAACCCACATCCACAATTATTTCCATGCTGTTTACTCCAAGGCTGTAAATACAACTGTGAGTTTATGAAAGAAAGTGTCACCATTTCTTCTTCATTGTCTTAAGAGTTCTTTATTTGAGAGTCCTCTACTGTTTAGCAAATGGTGTAACATTTCACTGACAGAAGTCTCTGAGTCTTCTCAATAGTAGCATTCAGTACATGTAACACCATTACTGACCTTTCAACAGCAAATAATGGGAATTTTTGCACTTGTGGACCACATCCACATCTTGTATGTTACCAATTATTCTACTAGCAAGCAAAGACTACAATTATCAGTTGCCAAAACTTTCATAAGAAAGTTTTACAAGTTAAATCACCTAAGCAAAAATTTTTTCAGTTTAGGTATAAACCAACCTAGAAATTGTTTGAGAGTTTAATAACCTGTTCTTGCAGGTATCACCATAAGACACTGAATTCACAGAGAGGAAATGTAGTGTAAAAACAATGCCATTAACCTTCTGTTCACTTCCAACAGAAACAGAAGAATCTGGCTTCGAAATAATTTTTATATTGCTTTATCTGATTGCCTAGAAGGGAAAAATATAGCTAAAACATATAGCTTGCCACAACAAAGCCAGAAAGGCTCTGTGCATTATGATCATAGCCACTTGCATTACTTGCATTAATAATGAGTCAATTCTGGTTCAAAGAAAGTTGGGAACATCTGGCACATTCATGCAGTGTAGTGTCCTGCAAAGTGTTCTGTCATTTCCTGTGTTGGAAAAATGGTGTGTTGGGATGGCTAGTTAAATTTTTCTCTCCAAAATTAAGTCTGATGTAATCTGTTACAAACTGTGGAATGGAACATGCTGCCCCACAAAGAAATGAGAGCCTGACACCATTGCTCTTTTAGCATAAAGTTTTTCTTGGCTTCCCCTAAGTGTAGATTTGCTGTCTCTTACAGATCCCAGTCTTCCAAGATGATGCAGTCTCCACTGCTGTCTTTTCAAACAGTGTAAAATTCGTGTGCTAACACTGACAGCTCTGCTGGAGGTTGCACTGTGGGGTTGGGTCATTATGGAAGTGTTCTGGGGAGATTATATGTCTGCTTTTCCTTACCCTAAAGAGCGTACACTCTGTGGTTTGTGGTTTTCTGTGAGAAGCTTCAGGTCACTTTCCAGAGGGCTCCTTCAGTTTGATATTCACATCAGTCAGTGATAAGTATAAATGGCAAGTGTTCACCTATTTCAACCAATCTGTTGTGACTTTAGGATTCTCTAGCTGCAGACTGACAAGACTGTCTGAACTCATCTTGAAACAGAAATGTGGTATTTAATTTCCTCTCAAGATACCTGATGGCATTTCTAGGGATTCACAAGTGGACACTTGACTTTAAGGGCTGTAGGGGTAAGTAAACTGTAGAACCCTACAATTCAGTTTAGCTGTCTCACAAACTTAATTCTCACTATTCATTCTATTTTGTTTGTGTTTTACAGTAAGTCTAATTCTGCTAATCTCCTCTATGAATACCAAAGGGATGACACTATAAAACTGATTTAGTGTTTTCCAAAGGAGTATTTTTTAGTAAGAAACAATATCCTGATGTTATACATTAGGTGCAGACTATATTTTTAGATTTTATGAAGAACTTTTTTTTGATGCAAGTATTAATAATTATCTAATAAATATTCTTATAGAGTTATTAAATTACGTTAAGCAAAATAACAGAAATGCCACGCTAAGAGGAAGTCAGTTTCTAGAGAGCCACTAGTGTTAGGAGAAAGGATGTTTGTGAATTTTAAGGTTCCTCCTCTGCACATCAATAAAATACCACCCCTCTTCCAGTATACAAAGTTCTACCACCTCTGTTGCCTGTCTGGCATCAGAAAGCAACTGTACAAAACCTGGAAAGCACTGATGATTTTGCAGATTCAATTGACTCCTCTCTTTCTTGGAATATCCTTCTTTCCAAAACAGTAGCTTTTTGGCTTTTTAGAAGCAGATGTATATTGGTATCTATTGGGTTGTTTTTTTTTTTCTTATTGCCTTTGTAAATAATATCTGTTAATATTAAGCTGTTAGACAGTGGAACTTTAATATTCTGTCAGTTCAAGTTAGAGTATTACCTGTTGTAGATGACAAATCACATCTGTTCCTTATCTGGGAATACACAGGATTGTTTTAGGGAAAGGGGGTGATATAACAAACAAATGTGCACATGTAGCACAACTCTGAGAGACATTCTGGCTCAAATGCCTGGGTCAGAGATCCAAATTTGCAAAATTTCCTACATCTAGATGAGTATGCAAAAGAGATACTTGTTTCATTAATATTTTCCTGGAACTGAAGTTTCAAAATATATAGAATTTTAAAAGGTAAATTTTGTCTGCATTTTGTCTTGCAGCTGTTGAAAACAATGAAATACAAAAAATGACATGAGCAAGGCTGGAAATAACAGCCAGTTTTATGGCTTTCATGAAGGTTTTTTACTCAATATTGATATATCCTTGAAAACTGTGTTCTATGACAATTTGTGCTGGCCAGCAGGAAGGTGATGGTGGAATAGAAGCAGGATATATATTAGAAAATGAATGTAAATTAAAATAAATTTATGAATGTATAATATTTGTATGTATTTACAAAAAGATCCTCTTCAGCATCCCAAGTATCCCTTGTCTATCATCTATATTTACAATAATTTTAGCTGACATGACATGGATTGCTGAGATTTGCACTTGTTTATCAACTATCCAATTTAGTTGGAATGTTTGTGTTCTTGAATGTTTGAGTCTGTGACAATGACAAAATCTGGTGATGGTATATTAAGATATATATATATAATGGATAATTCTTATTTAACTTCTAGTAGACTGTTGAGTAGGGTTTTTCTATAGGTAAAAGTGACAAAATATGGCTAATCTCTAGTGCCAAAGGGGTTCTATCCAGAAGGGCCCAGTGCCCAACATTTACCTTTGCAGAGGATCTGATAGTCTGCTTGAGTTGTGCTGAAAAATTATTCTCTAATACACTCAAATGTGGATGACTTCTTTAAGCGGCTTTCTCTGAGCTGCTACTGAACACAGTTAATCCTGACTTTTGGGAACATGATTAACACCCAAAAGTGAGCTGCTGCATACCAGGTTGGGATCAGCTGCCTAGATATCTGGTCTGCTTTTTTTCTTCAAAGAATGCATAGTTAAAAGTTGTCACCTTGCATTGTGACATCCTTTAGTTGTTCTTAGACATTTGTTTGAAACTCATTCTGTCATCAGTACTGCAATTGATGCCATATTTTTTTTCTTTCTTAGGTTTTCCTAATTTTTAAGTGCTATTTCTTAGTAGTTCTTTTTTTTCTCCAGAGTTGTATACTAGCTACCAGCTTGTTGTAATAGATTAGATCAACAGTAAGATCAAGCTGTTGAAGATATGCTAGCATCAATTTCCTTTCTGCCAATTCCTTTTTGCCACAAAAAATCCCCCAATATCAATTTTTGGGGGCTCTTTGTAGGAGTTTTTAGGATCTTCCCTAATGTGAATACATCCAGAGATGATCACTCAAAGCAAGAAAAGAAAAAGAATGGCTGCTCTCTTATTAGAGATGTTTACAATATGTACATTCATAACTTGCCTTTCTGTATTTCTTCCTCAGAGTCCTAGCTCCAGATTCTTGGACTGAGAGGAAGTGATTGGGAAGTCTACTCATTTATAGTTCTATATACATTGGAAATAAGAGGAGAAGGCTTGGATTGCTCCAGGGTGGGAGTGTAAAACCCTCTGCTCAACCGTACCTGTACACTTGTATCCACAGCACAAATGTATATAAATGGATACAAATACAAGGTTTGGCTTATTTTAACAGTAAGGACAAAGCACAGAAACTATTGTATATACATCTATACTCCTATTCCCTGGTAGTCTTACCATCTTCAGATCCCTCAGGAGCTGTCTGTTCATTAGTCCAGTCTGTTATAAAAGTTACCAACAGCAGTTAACTTCTCCTTTAGAAAACTAAAAGAATTACAAGTAGTCTCTCTCTTCTATTTTACTGCACCCCCTTGTCTTTTCATAAGATTTTCTCTTAACTGTTTATTTCCAATGGGATGGGAAGAAGTCATTTTGATTTCTTTTCCCTTTTCTTTTCCTGTGTCTTTCAACCTCTGTGTCTATTTATCATTAGACAAGACCTGTATGTTCAAAATGAGAAGAACTTAGTGCCAAATTAATCATATTCAGAAATTATTACAGAGCAGTTCTATTTCTGTTAGATTCATGACTGGTAATTTCTGAGTTCATCCTTTCAGAGTCTTAAGTAAGCAGCAGCACTTGTCTATGATTGATCTATAACCTAGCAAAACATATCTGCTAATGTTTTTTCAGGCATCTAGCTAGCAATTAGTCTCAGGAAAAAGAAAGAAGACAAAGTATAATACCTTATTTATCATATGAAACATTCATTAGTTTTCCCGAAGGCTTCCTGCATAATTCATATCAATATTTAAATCACCTGACCAACAGAGAGGCTGCAAAGCTAATGGTTTTTATGATGGTGCACTTACTTCCTTGTATGCAGATTAAAGTTTGATGGAATTGATCTCTTCTGATTTATTTGTTTGAAAGATTTTCTTTTCAGCAATCTCTTCTGGTATAAGAAGTTCTCTGGATTGTCTTGAAAATGAAAACACCTTTCCCTCATTTTTCTGATTTGGTGTTATTCCTCTGGTATCAATCCCTTCTTATTTCAATGTTCTTGGTTTTCAGTAGCTTCAGGCCTGCATAAAGATTAAAATCCAATTTGTATTTCCACAGTCTTACGATATCTTTGAGACTAGCCTCTTAGGTGAAACAAGTGTGCCATTTTCTGTAACACTTTGCCCAGACTTCAACTAAAGTTTCAAAAATTTTAGTCGACTTGATGCTTCAGTATCTTCCCTCAGACATAACTTCTCTATTGACCTAAAAATGCCTCTATTCAGAAACATGTCTTTAATTCTAGACATGTCTATCTACTGAATTTTTTATTTAACTTTAACGGGTTTATATTCTTTTGGCACCAATCATACTCTTCAGGCTTAGGTGTTGCAATATATATACAAGAGACAAGACAAATAGACTGGGAAATTAATTTCAGACTATGGAAACTTATATTTGTATATAAAATTATGGGCTATAAACTAGCTATTACCAAAAAAAAACCCAACAAAACATCTCTCTGAAAATGTCAGATTCAATGCTCAATGGCACATAAGAAGAAAATCACACGAAGGAGAGACAAGGAAAGAAAACCAAACTACACCAAACGTACCTGAAGATACTCATGAGAATTTGCACAAATCAACATTATGTGCCTGTATTGAGTATTGTCAGTAGTTCTAATCATTTCATCTTTCAAATATTATAGTAGAAGTAGAAAAAATAATGGGTACAGAACAGGGAAGATTAGAATTGCTTCTATATGAAGAAAGAGTGAAAAGCTCAGACTCATTAAAAAAAATAAAAACAAACAAACAAACAAACAAAAAAACCCCCACCAAACATAACTTCACAAAGATGACAGACAAATTCAGAAAGGAATCTGGTAGCTGTTAAAAACAAGAGCCTGAGAAAACCCACAGTTCTGGAAATCCCTTAGCCTTATGTTTTTGGAAGACAGAAGAGTGAAGTTAGATAAGGATTATTTAATAGTGGTCCTCTACTAGTTCTCTCGTTAAAAATAATATATTGGTAATTTTTTGTTATACCACATACAATCCAAATCTGCCCAATATGATCAATTTTTGTGCCAAATTGTTTACACAAGATGTAAATATTTTTTTCCCCAGATCACTGTATGACTATTCTTATCAATAGCATCCATTTATGCAGAATTATGCAGAATAATTCTCAGGCAAGGATCTACTGAAATGGTGGTTGTAAGAAAATAGGTGCAGTTCAGATACATGGGCAAAAATTTTTAAGTAAGCAGAAGGGAAGTCGTGTAGTGTAACCACATTGTGTATCATATCAGTCAACCTCACCCAGCTGCCAACTGAAGTTTGGAATAAATACGAACAGTAGTTTGCAGAATGGAGATATTGCTCCTTCTTTATACTTCCTTCAGAAGTATAGAGATATACTTCTGAATCTTTGGTGTAAAGAAAATTCAATGCAGCGGAAAAAATGCAGGGGAAACAAAAGTGGTTATTTTTAACACCTGAACAAAGGAATTACTGGGTTTTTCTGCCCTTCTGTTTCTGACTATCAATAATTTTAAACTTGGAAACTTGAAAACTATCATCTTAAAAAATATCAATATGTTTTTCTTTCTAAGAAAAGAAAGAAAGAGACCCTTTTTCTAAGGGTCCTCAGGGATCTCCTTAGGTCTTACTAGGTAGCTTATTTAACTTCTGGCAACAGAGGAAATTTAGACTAACGTAGGATTTCTTCCTTTGTCTTTGCCTTGACATAAACATCTTTAACTAGCCCATCTGTAGATCATAAATCAGGAATCCCATGCCCTTTAAACCCGCATGTCCTGAATTCATGCACACTCCCATTCCTTAACTGGTGTGTCTGGTATGTAACTAGCAATAATTAAGCAACTGAGCTTATTCACATGATACAGACACCTGGTCATGTCAAGATGAGGACAGCAAGAGCCCCTTGAAAAAGCTACTCACAGGGAAGAGGCTGCAGCCTTCCCAGGATATTCACTCAGCCTTCCCAAAACAGTCATCGAGTTTGTGTCCTTCTCTCTTTCTGCATGCTTGGGAAGAACAGTGTTGTAGAGTGGGCCAAAACCCAAGCTGTTTTGGCAGTAGCAGATTTTCATGCAATGAAAAGCTAACCATATGGCCTTTTATATAGTTTAGCTGGAATGCAGCCATGACCTGATAAAACATGGAATACATGGCATTGGCACATTACAGCAGCATACTCCTACTCTGTTTGCCAAGGTCATGGATGAAAATATTTAAATATCATTGGTTCTAAAACCAATACTTGAAAAATTCCCTAATTGCCTTTCTCCAGAACACTAACTCTTCTTTCATCAGAGCTCCTTGCCATCTCCCTTTCAGGCAGTTCCTCAACCATTTTTTTTAAGTTCATGTATTAATTCTCAGTGCTCACTAATGTTGTGTACTTTCAGGCTGTTTAATTTCATCTATTATAGATGTTTATACACCGATATTTATTTTTTCTGTCCCCAAAATGATGAAAAAAGCTTCTTTGGGGTATGTTAAGCCACAAGACTGCTATGCTGCTTGAGCACACATGTAAAGGGATTTAACTAAACTTAATATAACCCATTAGTAATTGCTAAAAATCTTCTTCAAAAGAAGGAAGAGAAAAAAAGCCACTCCTCTATTCTTCATATGAGAGGAAATTCATAAAATATAGTTCATTATAGTTAATGAAATTACCTACTTGCCAGAAAGATTCAGGACTGGGACATCATAAGTCCAGTGCTCAGAACTTTTGAATAATTCTGTGGGTAGACTTGAGAGAACAGAATTTAATCTCTTCCATCCTCCCACTGACACATGAATTCTGCAATGTCTTAGGGCACACAACAAAGCTGGCACAGAAGAGAGATGCAGATTCCCTTTCCATCTCATCCAGTGAAATAAACCCATGGCATCAGTGCATGAAAAAAAATGCTGTGAGTGACTGAAGTGATCCTGGTAGGCTTGGAGGGATTTGGATAGGGCACATCTGGGGGGAAAAAATCCTTTCAAAATTGGTGCAATAGTCTGAATTTATGGTATTTCTGAGTCACTGTCTTAGTGGCTATATTATAGCTCTACATATGGTCATCAATCTATATTCATCTGTAGATGAGAATCTTCAGCTCCTGTGTAGTTGATTCAGTTCTTTTGTAACAAGGACTTGATAATGTTCATATGAGTACTTCTGCATTTATCCCTTCATTTTGCTTTACAGCTCCAGCCTACTTAATATGACTTTTGTGTTTGGTAAACCTTTTACTAAAGATTTCTTAAAAGTCAGTGAAAGTTAAATACAAAAGCTGCAGCTATATTCTGAATGACTCTATTGTTCTCACCTGTGCTTTATAGAGCAAAATTCCCATGGAAAAATGTAGATCCTAGAAAGGGTGTATTTCTTCATGTATTCCCAAAGGCCTCAAGGTGAAGTTCAGACACATTGCAAGTAACTCCGTGACAGAGCTACTGTGCTACTTGGTTAAAATATAACTCCTGTAGCAAATAAACAGATCACAGACCTTTACATCTATTCTTTCTCTGTGCATTCTACAGAAAAAATAATCCTTTGTTGCTGGTTTTAGATCCCTTTTTGCCAGAAGCTTAGACCTTCCAACCTAAGTGATATGTTTTAACCTATTTTAATGAAGCACATGGGAACATAATCCCTACAGCTAGGAGGGAAAAATCTTGTATTGATGGAGATGTTTGGGTTTTTTCTATTCACAAGAAACAGGGTAGAAGTCTGCATGCTTATAAATAAAACTGACTTCTGTGTACTTCTGAGGAGAAGGTGCTGTACAGTTTTGAAAATATCACCATTTGGTAAATGTGCAACGTAAGCACAAAAATTAACTTTAATTTTCCCATTAGGAAGAGAAGAACAAGTTCAAGACTGGTTATAAATTAAACAAGGAATTCATGAAGACTATTTGAAGAAGAGTAGACCTTGTAAATGAAAGTCATACAGGAAATGAAAGAGAATAGTTTTTATATTAATGGGGTTTTTTTTATATCATTCAAATATTTGTCAATCATTTAATAAAGGACCGAAAGCCCCAGTCTGAAATTCATGGAATAATGAATGGCTTTATGTAAAACACTAAACACAAAAAAATATCTCTTCCTATGCACATATGTATAAACACATAGAGATGTACTTATAAGCTCTTATATTAAGGGCTATTTCTTCTAAGTTTTGAACAGAAAATCAATTTATATTCTGCTCTAATTCATAGAAACTGATTTTAAAATCAGAATACTAACTTTAATTTACTAATATTTTGTGCAAGAAGGTAAAAAAATATTTTTAAAGCAGACATATTTTACATTAAATAATATGGTTGAACAAAAAAAATAGATTCTTAGAAATTTGCTGAAACAAAAATGTAGGTACTTCTCATAGACATTTTATAAGATCAGATCTATTGCCTGATAAGGACATATGAACCTCATTTTTTCTATCTTGGGTTAAGGATTTCTTCTGACAGAGTGAGCAAGTGGCTCTCTGAACCCCAACATAAGTGTGATAAAAAAGATATTGTGGTATACTCAATCAAATTTCACTGATTTCAACTTGAAATTTAAGTGATAATTTGGAATTTACAGAAAAACTTGTCTCAGAGCTTATAAAGGAGATAATATTCCTTGGATCTTTGTTAATAAAAAGACTCACTCTAGAGAAGAGAAGTATCTTCTTTCTTATTTCCACAAGTATTTGAAATACAGAAATACAATCAAAAAGAGTTCTTTTTTATATATTCATAAAACAGATCTTTATGCTGATTCAGCAATCTGGATAGCATGTAATTGTTTTCCTACCTACCAGCTTCCAGTCTGAAAAGAAATAGGCAATTTGTATTTGTTTTCATTTAATTTTTTTTTTTTTTTTTTTTTTTTTTTTTTGTTTTTTTTTTTTAAAAAAGCTGTTTGCTTTTATTTTGTATCCAAAACCAGTGTACAAGAGACCAAAGAGGCCATGCTCTGCAGAGAAATATGTTGGACACATTTTATCCTTTATGAATGAGCTGATGTGGGTTGCTGAGATCCTCCTATGCTGCACCCAGCACGGAAGAATCCTGGGAAAATTCTGAACGTTTTAGTGCACAGGACTGAGTAGGTGTAGCACCAGCTGATATCCCTGCCTGAAGGAGGTAGCTTGCTCTTCATTACCCACTTCAAAGCAAGGGGATTGGCTGCATCCACAATTGGGTAGTTTGAGTGCAGAAATTGTCATCCTGGTTTCAGACATAAAGATTACCCCACAGAGTGTGAGAAACACTGGGCTACTGCTCAGTCCCACAGGGCTATGAAATGGAGTCAGAGCAAAAGCCTGAATAGCTCAATAACTATAAAATGCATGGATCTAGGGAGGATGGAAAAGTATTACTGGTGATGTATTTTGTATCTGCAAGAATCAAAGGGTATTTTGATTATTAATCATTGTAGTGGTTTGAAAGCAAAACAAGTGAGAGGCTCCAAGTCAGAAACACAATTTAATAGGAAGAAAAGAAAGAAAAGGTAAAATAAAATAAATGCAAAGAAATACAAAAAGACCACTGACAGAGTCAGAATACAACCTGATCAAGGTGATGGAAGCAGTCCAGATGAGGTGGTCTTCCTGAAGCAGTGATCCCATAGAAAGGTCTGGTAGCTCGAGTCTTCTGGGAATCCAGTGGGTAAGCCCCACGTACTGTCCCAAACCTCAGCTTATATTCAGGTGAGAATGATGGGTTCCTCCCTCTGGGCGGAGCATCTCACAATGGGATGATGAGTCATGCAGGGAGTCCTTGATGGTTCATTAAACAGAGATAACTCCAGAGGGTGTTATCTATGAGTCATGGGCAAAGCATCTGATGGGCCATCAGCAGAAGATAGCCCTGAGTGTAGGGTTCCAGGAAGAGCACTGCTCCAACAATTGAATTCAACAGTTCGTTAAGATGGTGATAGAATAGTTTGTGCACATCCTACACCACAATCCAGGACAATCATATTACTACCAAATGGCTGATTGTGATACACGTCATTTAAATCCAACAGGAAGCTACCTGAAGCCATAGAAGAAGTTCAAGGAGTATTTTTTTATTCCATGTAATAGTAAATATTTCGGGTGTGTTGTATTTAAAAATAAAGAAACCGCAAAAAGCCAGTTACTTTATTTAAGAATGAAGAGATAATCAATAACCTAGAAAGAGGATCCAACCTTGATTGGATGGAACTAAAGAACTGGTGGAGGGTAAAGGAAGTGAAAGAAAAACCAAAAAATCTCAGTCTGATTTTTGACAAAGAAATTTGGCCTTCATCAGAAACAGTCCAGACCAGAATGAAGTATATAAAATGTGGCCATCATCCAGAGCAACAATAATTATTTAAATAAATAAATAAATCTTAAATACATTATGCAAATGAACCTAATTTAGAAAGACAGAGCTCTAACAACTGCTCACGAGGACACTGGAAGCAAGACAAAGCTGAGCTCGTATATAAATTTTGGTAGAAGTTAATGACTTCTAGTATTTTGCAAGAGTTTGCAAGGGCTTGCATAAAATGCACAAAATTGTCAATCAATACCCAATAACGCCACCGTCAAATTCTCCACAAAAACCTGAAAGGAAATGGATTATTAAATTATTTTAAGCTGCACAATGATGTACAAAAGGGTGTGCTTCCAGAAGTGGTACTCATTAGTAATCATGACAAAAACAGGTGTGGGTATTGCACAGCTAATTTTATAAAGCAAAGAGTACAGAGGACAAAAATCTCCCCAAGAGAAGAAAGCCTATGAGTAACAGGGAGTACAGCTGTTGCCACTGCATATACTTTTGCATCAGCAAATATCCATTGGAGTAATATGCCTTGTAAGAAGTGTACCTAATCTATCTGCTCAGCACAATGATCTAAGAATGCGGCTCTAAACTGTGAATACTAAATGAAAGCCTTGCCAAAAAATAAAAGAAGTTGAAGAAGCTACTTGAGGGAGCAGCAGTGGTCAGGAACAACACCAGGAAGAACAATTTCAGTTATCTACAGATGACTCCAAAGGGAGTATTAGCACATTCCTCTTTTCAGCAGTGTGAAAACTGCTGCTTAAAACTGCAGACTATTTGTCTGTGTGTGAGGCAAGCAACAGAAATGAAGTATCTTCAATGCAGAGGAACTCTCTAAATACATAAGGCTTTCAGTCTACATGGGAAGCAAGCATTACCCAAAATGGAACAAATATCTCAAATTATTATTGCCTAGTACTCTTACCCTTCTCTATTTACTCCCCTAAAGAAAATGGAAAGAGCTTGTTGTTTCTGGTTTTTCTATCTTTACAGGCTGACAAGGATTCTTAAAATCAATGACTACAAAAACATTCAATATGTATGTGGTTCCAAAGTACTTCATTGGAAGCCTTTTTCCATCTCCGAAAATTCTTCCTAGTACATGGTATTTCATTTATTGTATATATTATAATTTAAAGTATCAGAAAGGATACAAGACACTTGGGAGGAGCTGGAGCCCTTGGGAATATGAGTTATATAGTGGAGAAAAGTCGAAATACAATACTGAATAACTTGTTTAGTAGAAATAAAAACAAACAAACAAACAAACAACATAATCTTAGTATCACAGACTTCACATTGCATTGGGAAGCCATCCTCTATAGTAAAGCAAATATAAATAGATTTAGATTTATTGTTTCACATTTCTGTGTGAAAATATTCCCATGCCCTAGACCATACCAATAACTGGGAGAAGGTGGAACCCAACTTGCCCTCTACAGAACTCAACACCGCAAAGATGAGCAGTGCTGAAGTGGTTAAGTTCACACCTATGTGTTCAGCTACCAAATGCTTTGAAACTCAGAAACATGCAACATCAGCAAGCAGTGTGTATTATCTGATTTCTTCTGAGAATAAAACGAAACCTTATTTTGTCAGCAAATGACATAAAGCACTTTCAGAAGTGTGTATAGGAACTGGAGGAAACCTTAGCCAAAGAAACCATAGTCTGGAATCATGTAGAAGCAGGACACAGACAAGAATTATTCTCCGGTCACAACCATTCCAATGAAATGAGGCACATATTGCTCTGGGTTTAAAATGCCCTATAAATGGATCTACACTGCCAGAATTAGGATGACTGGCACACTTTAGGATATATATCTGTACTAGCACTAAACCAGGCAATTTTGGAGCAGTGTAGGGGAGAAGTAGACTCAGATTTCAGGGTGGAGAGACTCACATCTTGAGCAGGTCACTCAAATTTCTGACAGGTTTTCACTGAAGAGAAAAGTCTCATAACAGAATCAGGTAGATTAAGGCTTGTAGGGGCATGCCTCCATGTCCATTAATTACATCTTCAAATTCAGTGTAGGCATAGGATTAATGGCTAAATGATATAAAGGCATTAAATGAAAGCATCTAGTTCTAGACAATGGAAATAGTAAGAAAAGTCTGAATAAATAAAAGCAGTAGGATGATGCAAGAAGGGATTAGAGTCTGAATGTAGGCAGGATCACAAAATGTAGTGATTTAAAAGGAAGGGGAAGGCAGAACAAAATGTTTTGAAAGGAAAAAGCTGGTGCAAACTTCAAAAAGACATGGTCAAATCAGGTTTTTGCTGCACAAGAGGGTTTTTGGGGGGCTTTTTAAGTGTGGAATTGAAGGAAACAAGGGTAGATAACCACATGAGCTCTTAGCAGAACTGTGACCAAGCTGTGTGGTGTGAAAAACTAGCTGTGAACTTTCTTTGGACACAATCTCTTCATTCAAAATCCTTTGTCTAAAAGCCTGTGGGTTTCCACAAAAATGAGAAGATTCCTATTATAAATATATTTGATATTTTTCTTTACAAGATTTTCTTCCCTTTTCCTAACCCAAAAGACAAGGTGGGTCCAGAACTTAATTCATGTGTAATAATGAGTAAAAAAAGAATAAAGTGCCTATCTCAGGATTTGCAATACAGTAAGATGAAGAATTCATAGAGGAATACCATCAAATGGAGCAAGGTCAAAGGTATAAAGCTTTCAGTAAGGTCAAAGGTATAAAGCTTTCCGTAATCTTAAAAGAGTCCAAAATTTTATCCACCCCTTCCCCTGGTTGTTTGACATTTTAATGGTAAAAAAGTCTATATCTAGTTTCCAGGTGCATATTCTAGGGGCAAAAAATGAACATGCTGGTTCGATCAGAGTAAAAGCTTATGAAGAGCACAGCTTCCTAGTGAATGTACACACTATTGTACAGAAAAGCCCACAGAAATAAGAAGAAGCAATTGTATGAATCAAAAGCCAGTACACCAGTGTATTTTGGTAATAACTGCAGTTATCAATACAGGATAGTTCAATTTGAAGAGAAACCGTATGAAGAGATCAGAATCTTACCAGAACTTCTCTTCGAATCTTGTATGTACATAAATGCGGTGCATCTCTTTCTCTAGCTGAATGGATGCCAATCAGTAAAGCTTTGAAAAACAAAATCTCTGTGAGTAGCTTAAATTCATCCATACTCATTAGATGCTCAATTAGGTGAAACAAACTTTTCATTATATTGCAGAGGTTTAATTTAATTTGCCCTGGATAAGCAATTAACCATATCCATAAAACTCTGATTGGTTTTTGTTGTTGTTTTTTGTTGGTTTTTTTTGGGGGGTTTTTTTTTTGTTTGTTTGTTTGGTTTTTTTGGTGTTTTTTTTTAAATTATTACAGAGTAGTGAAGAACAAACTATTAAATACTGGAAATCTATAGGCAGACTAAAATTCAACATGATTTCTGCTAGATATGAAGGTATTTACTTGAGGTATTTTTGTAAAAATAATAAAATCATTAAAGTCCATGCTATACGACTGTTCATTGAAGTTAACTGTCATCAATAATAAGGTAATTTAACCTTCTACTTGCTTTGTGAAGTGTACCTTGGTTGTATTATATTTCAGGAAGAATGATCTCTTAAAGATGATGATAATTCAGAGGACTTTTCCCTGTAATTTAAAACCAAAGACTAACAAAGATTTTCTTTACAAAGGGGCAGATACTCAGTTTCTCTCCCTCAAGGCAAGGTGTTTTGGTTTGGAAAGAAAGGTGTTTGTTAGGGAGGGCAGGAGCTTCTCTTGGAATGGAGAATGCAAACCTCCTCCTTCCAAATTATTATAATTCTGAAATTAAGGGGCTCTCAAGCAAAAATATGAGGATAGGAATAACAGTTCTTTACTACTTTATGTAACAAGGCAAACAAACAACAATAACTATGGCATTAACAACAAACAGATTTAGGAAGCTGGGGACGGCCTTCTCGGCTGAGAGGGGAAGGGATGGAGGAGAGGCTTTGCTTCACAAAACCCTGGGGCAGTCTGATCCCCGTGCTCTGCAGGGCTCTGAGGAGCACCGAGCTGCAAGGGCAGGAATGAGCAGAAATCCCGGGCTGGTGGGTGAGATGTATCAGAAGCTCCTCGGTGGTAGCTGGAGCTGTGGGGATGTCCCGGCAGGGCAGGGGCTGCGGGGCTACAGCGCAGCAAAGGCCCAGGGCAGGGCCGGAGAAGCGGCGGGGCCGGGACAGCGGCGGCCTGGCTCCCAGCAGGGCAGGAAAAGGCCGGCTCAGGATTACTGGGTGTGGTGAATATTTTGAGATTAATTTGTGGGGGTTTTTTTATATAATATACTTTATAAGCCTGTGTAGTAGGTATTTGAGAATTAATTAGTGTTTTACTGTATAACATCACATTCTTAAGCCTGAAGGAATGCGGGGTTCCTGGAAGACATTCCTCTGCTGAGAAACTGAGAATCACCCATCTCCAAGAGAAAGGAGGGTGTCATCCATGGGTGATGGAGTTGAGTGAGCACCGCCATCAACGATCGTTGGCCGAGCGCTCAGCGCCCAATACCCATCATCTCAATCTCATCAAGAACATACATCTCAATACCTGGTTCCAGTAAACCCAGACATAAGCTTATGCCTCCCCCGAAAAAACTATTCACCCGACGTCCAACCAGAAAAGAAACCAGATGAATATGAATCAAGAACCAGAGGCATAAAGGACCAATGAAGTAATTGGTTGCACAAGCCCAAAAACTGTATAAAAACAGACTTGAATTTGTGAACCAGAAGGGGATTCTGTGCCACAGGGGCAGAATCTGCGGTTCACCCAGTGCCCATTCTCGGGATTGGAACTGTATTTTGGTTGTGGTTTTATCAGGGTTTTTCTATTTGTAAATTCTTAATAAATACTTATTAATATTTTAATTCACGAATTTGGCCAATCATTTATAACACTGGGCACATGAGCAGATGGTATTAGGTCCCTAGGACTGGACTCCAGCAGTGACACTGAATTCTCCCTGCAGTAAGCAACAGCTTGATTTTTCTTCCAATGCCAAGAGTGAGAGAGAGCAGCTGCCCCCAACTCTGTCCTTTATCTGCCCCCCAAAACCGAGATATCACTGCAAATCTGAAAAGTGCTTATAAAAGCTCTTCCTCTTTTTTCCAAAAGCTCTTCCCTTTATTTTCAGATAAACTGTTTACCACTAGTTGGACCAGAAACTGAGTTTTCTTGTGTGAAAAAGCTTTATTGCATGCAAATTACATGGAATCATGTTTTTTTTTCTGCTGCCAAATAAATAAAACACAACCATCATGTGTAGAGGTTGGGTCACTTGTTCTAATCCATGATGGAAAGAAAACTGATAAACTGAACAAATATAATGGCCTAGTGCTGAATAAACCTGGTACCACAATTTAATTGATACCTTATTAACCTGAATTCTCCATACTGAATTGAGAAAACACTCTTCTGCCAAACAGTCTGAATGTTTGTATCCTTGACAAGACAGCACTGCAAAGTCAGGCCCTTTTACAGAGATCAGATAAGTTGCATACAATCTTTTCTGGTGTAATGCTTTATCCTGTTTTGGAGAACTTTTCAGAGTTAATGAAGAATTATAAGAAACAGTGTATTCTGTAGAAAGGTTATTTCTTGCAGGAGATTATGAGGAACCAAAAGAGTGGCTTATCTCTCCAAAATCATGGTGATGATGATGACGATGACAACGACCTTTCAGTTGTCTCAGGAGGTTTTCTAAAACAACTTTCTTCCTCTATGATCTCTTTTGTTCTTAGACATCAGTTTTTAAGGGTTTGACTTCCTAGGAACTGAGCAGTATTAAACAATGTACTTACATATCTTCTTTTCTGCTAGTAATACAAGATTTCAGAAGGATGAAAATTAAAATATCATCAAAGAAGTGCATAGCCCATGAAGCGACAGTGATCAGAATAGGGAAGAATGTTTAAAGAATAAAAAATGGGAATGATAATTGAATTTGGGATCTCTGTCAAATCACTAAACTTCTCTTTATATAACTGTCCTCTGCAAAAAAAAAGTTCATATTTGTCGTTTTTGAGTTTCAGTTCATTAGAGTTTATCAGTGTTTTGAAGCCAATTGAAAATATTTTGTATGCAAAAATTATATATCCTTATGAAAGGTCTTAAAAAATAATTTCAAGATACATATTAAATTTGTAATGAAATACAAAATTATATGCCTTTCTGAGATGAGAGAGGAACCCAGCTTTCAGGAAAAATAACAGAAATTAATAAACTTGATGGTTGCAAGTTACCCAGCAGGTGACACAATTATCTTTTTCAAAGATACTCAATAAGATTCAGGATTCTTCCTGTTTGCAAAGTGATTGCAGAGATTCTGTCTGTCAAAAGCTGTTATATGCAAAAACCTTTAATGCACATACAGCTTTTAATTGAGCTTTAACTCTGCTTGCCTTGGCAAGCTTTAGGAAGCTTTAGCAAATGTTAAATAAGTTAAAAAGGGTGATGTAGCCAGAGCCTTAGCTCCAGTCACAGAAGACTCAGAGTGAGATGGGACCAGAGCAGAGTGAGCAGATACAGAGCTGCAGACCCAGTGTTCCTCTTGAATGGGAACCCAGAGTAATCTTGTCAGCAAAGCTGATCCCTGATTAGATCTCAGAAACACACCATGTTCATTTAAATCCCAAAGGACAAATATCACAAACCACACATGGGAAAGTCGAATGCCTCTGCTATCAGTGTCAGAACGAGACACTTGAAGATAATCACCTGACTGGTTCTTGGAGCATCTGTTCTTGTAAGCAATTACTCAGCTCCAGACAGTCACTGGAATCAATGAGTCCCTCATGTCTAAAAAAGACCAACTATTTTAGGTGCATAGGAACATCCATCTCCTCTAAAAAATCGACCTGATTCACAAAATGGTACTTATGAAAAGGGCAGAACTAACATCCTCTATATTTATCTTCAGCAGAAAAGACTGATTTTAATGTTGAACTTGGGTTTTCTACCTGGTCACAGACATTCTGCAGGCTTGTCAGACCATTCAGCATTTTTATGTTTTCTATTTGAATTACTTATTTTGCTTATAAAGTCATTGCCATTATTGCTTTCTCACTGCGCATGCTGGACAGTGGATTCAGCCCCTATTTCTATGTACCAGTAACTGGAAAACAGAAGCAGGCAAAATGCAATGCTTCTGTTTTCTTTGATCTTTCATACAGAATTATGACCATGAGCCTTGTCTTGACCCATTGGTCATTCTAGGAAAACTTTTTGAAAGATTTATGAGCCTATGATAACACAGAATTGAGAGGGCAGAGGTCTTTCTTAAACTAACTTCCTTTAGATTCTCCAATAAAAATACCAGGACAGTTTTCTGTTTGTAAAATCCTTAACCCATGGTCAAGAGTTTTGAAAATGTTTCAAGTGGGATATTGCAAAGCATAACCCAATTTTCCTCTTTGTTGCATTACACTCTGCGGTTAAAACGAACTATGCAATTCATTCTATCTTCTGGAAGCAAAGCTTTGTAAAAGTAAATTTTGCAAACCTGTTTAGAGTTTTACGGGTTTTTTTAATATTCATTGTACACACATGTTAACAGGGTTGTTGTTGACCCATAATTCTTTCTTCATCAAAGGCTCATCACAATTCAATACTAGTGATTTTTGTAGGGACAAGTTTTTAGTCCCATAAGTGTGTATATGAATAAAAACAGTGCTTTGTTACATCCATTTTTAATATAAGAAAAATTACTCCTTTTGTCTCTAGGGATAATTAAGTCTCATAATATATTTATTTCAAGACTTAGATGCTACTGGAAATAACAAGAAGTCATCCAAAAACTATTAGTAAGTCTTTACCCATATCCAACAAGCTTATTAATCTTTTATAATCTTTGTTTTCTTATCTTTCACAGGAAACCAAAAGCAGGGTTTCTTTGAAAAAGTTTAAAAAATTATCAGATGTGTCTTGAAGACATATATAATATTACTGACAGGTAGTCATTGTAAGAATGCTTTGTTATGTTGACCTGTCTCCTCCATTATCTTATGATAATTTTCAGAAATTACATTTTTTGCTCATTATATGTATTACCACTTTGTTCAGGAAGCTTGTCCATCATCCAAAAAGAGAAGGGATAAAGAGAAAGAGAGGAGGAAATGAAGCTGACATAGAGGAATCTACACTGGTTAAAGGATTTCCACAGGAAGGGCAAGAGCAGAGAACCAGATGGGTCTCTGAGTTAGTGGAAGACACGTCTCTTCCTACATGTCTTCCAATGGCTGAGATGAAGAGGAGTTGAGGACAGAGAAACACAAAGAACTGGGAGACCCAGTGATCATCTTAAGAACTAAAATGAAAAAGGATGGGCCAAGAATAGAAAAGTCATGGATGGCGTATAACAGGAAGTCAAAAATCCTAAAGACTAAAGTATTTTTAGAATGGAGAACTGCAGCAAAAGAGAGGTTAAAATAGCACATTATGAAGACTATAATTAAATAATAGCTTCTTCAGGGTGGATTGAGATCCAAGACTCATCATTATTTTAAAATAAGAGGGTGAGGTAATGTGCAGACCAGGGGATGGACTGATCATTGACTTGAAGACTGGCATCATCATAGATGAATTCAACAGACTATCAGAAAGGACAAAAGCCTAGGAAACTGAAGAGCTTAGCTCCAGAAAACAGGTTAATGGCTGGGTACATTTGATATGAGAACAAATGGAGGAAAGTGGCTTTGAGGCTGCTGCTCTGAGGAGGGGGGAAGCTCAAATCCAGAGGTGACAAGGTAGGGAAAGAGACTGAGATGCCCAGTGCCTAAATTATCCTCTGTACGAGAAAAACTAAGGTCACCTCTATGTCAATGTATGTGACACAGTGATCCAGGAATGGCAACGAAGAGGAAGATGAAAGGTCACTAATATTTCAGGTCTTCAGAAACAGCAACTGGCAGTCACATTAAAGATGGAGCATGCAGTCCAAGAACTCACAGAGAAGGGTGACAGGACGAAATGTGAAAGGGATGAAGAAAGTAAAGAAGGCAACTGCATGAAGAAGGGATATGGTGGCAGCAAGTTCAGTTTTGGGACAGTGTCAGTCCAGACCTTGAGCAAGATCCACAGGAAAGTGTGCAGGTGATGTCTGGTACGAGTTAGTGTTTGAAAAGGGAAACTGGAATGCAGGGGAGAAAAGAGACTGCGAGCTTTGAAAGCAGCAAGGATCAAAAAGGAAAGAAAAAAAGAGATGAAATCATGAGAGACTGGTGAGAAGCAGAGGTGAATTGTAGAGAATATTTAAATAACCCTCTGAGTAGTAGTGGAAAAATGCAATAAAGTCAGCATCTGTGGGACCTTAGCACTCTTTTCCTGTCCTCATCCGGGCAGCTTATGCCTTGTTCCATGCTGCTGAAGTAATTTCTCTCCTTCCAGTATGACAAGTATGCACTCTTGCAATTGCTTCTTAATTTTTTTCAGGTTTAGCACCTAGCGCAATGCTTAAACATTTCTAAATGCTTTACATGCATGTAAAATTTCTTCCTTATCTGGATTTTAAGTTTGCAAAGATCCATAACAGACCATAAACAAAATGAAAACTTAGATTTCTCATTTTCTGCTTAATTGTTGTTTCCAGAAATCAGGTCTTTTTAATAGATGTATCCTTGGGGATTCAGGGAAAAGTAATCATTATAGTAGGTTATCTGACACTAACTTGCACTTCAGCCAGCAAGTTTAGCTAAATCTTTTTCATATGTTACATTTTTCTATATTACACGATATAACATAAGCTTTCAAGTTTTCTTTCAAGACATTGATTTAAACTAAAAAGTTTTGTTTTCTTTTTATTCTGAACTGTTTCTCTTTTTCTTTTTTTATTCTTCTCATGGTGCACAGTTTTGAGCATTTCTGAGCATGTAAGAAACTGTAATTGACTGTTCTGTACACCGCATTCAGATTATCATACTGACATCACTCTGTAAATTGTTAAGGTTAAATAAAATAATTAAGATATGAAGTTACATAAAATATGTTTCCTATTAATTGTGCCCATCTCACCCTGCACAGCATTTTAGCAATGAGTCATTGTAATTAATTGACTGTACAATAAATGTACTAAAAGTTGAGCAAAGTAATAACACCCTTTGGCTTTGAAAGTATTGGCAGAATGATGTTAGCATAAAAATCAGGTTTTACATCTTCAGCTGTAGATGCTTTAAGGCAGTGGATGGCATTTGGGTCTGACTCTGAAGGACAGTAGTACAGAGCACAGGGTTCCAGCTGCTAGCTCACTGCCTGATGTGCTGCCAACAGAGCACAGCGGAATGTTCACGAGCTTTGGCACAGTCTTGATATGAAGGGACTGCAAAAATTGTTTCTGAAGTTTATGCCACGTTTGCCCAGGACATGCTGCTTTCCATGATGCAGACATATCCTTAGCTCTATACTGACAAAATGTTTTCCTTCCATATTTTATTTCTAAATACAGCTGGGGCTGCAAGAAATGATGCACTAGAACTCCTTTAGGGTGGTGGCTGGGCTATGATTTATTTATTTATTTTTCTGACCTCAGAGCGATCTGAGACGCTGAATTTCAAAGCTGTTCTTTCCTCTGTTATCTTTGTAATTCGGCCTCCGATACTAATAAATTTTGCCATGTGCAATCACAGTTCCTGAAAATGTTCACATTTACAAGGAGCTAGTAACCATCTAGCAATCATAATAGCAGAGCCTGTAAAAGACAGGATCTTAAACTCCAGGTGCCCAGTGCATAGTTCTGCTCCAACTTTTATAGGAAATTACACTGACATTTTGTAAGTAAGATTCCACATTCATTTCAACTTCGGATGGTTTTCAGTCAATATGGCAGTTCTCCAAAGTATCTTACATAATTTTTGTCATGTCATACATTAATATTTAAGTATATTTACCAAATAGTAATATTTAAGCAATATTTACCAAAAAGAGTTACAACTTCTAAGTAGCCTGGGACCTTGGAATTCTGCAGGCAGAAACTGAATTTATTGAGACAGCAGTAAGAAGTGAAGTCCCTTGTTTTGTACAGCCATTACACACAGACAACAACAGTGGACATAACATTAATTTCAAAACTGACTTAACATTCTAGATAGTATGGTTGTTTAATGATAGCCTGTAGCCCTGGTTCCATGCCTGAGATGTTTCGGTTTTCTGAAGTTCTTTTCCCAGAGAATTTTCTGTAAACAGGAGAGATGTTTTTGTAACTGTACTATATTATTCATTCCTTTTCCTAGGAGGGACTTCTTCTTGATGTGTTTTAGTCTGACCAATGTGATTGAAGAGGTTTATCTTTTTGTCACCAATCAAATTGGTCTGTGTAAAATAGTATATAAGAAAGACATATCCTGTCACTCTGATTCTTCAAGGCTTCTGATTGTTTACATACTTGGACTGGAGTCTCTCACGAATGTAACATAAACAAGTAGATAGTTTTCTCATACCAGCCTGTGATGGACTGCTGAACTGGGGTCAGAACCAGGGGTCAGAAAGGTGTTCCTTTTGTCCTCCAGTCCCTGATCAAATCCCAAATTCTATTTAAACCCCAAATCATAATAAAATTCCTCTTTCTCTGCTCACCTCTCAACCTGAGTGAGTGTGGTTCTTTCGTGTCCCTACCGGTGACAACATCCCAAAAATAAAAGAGTCATTTTCAGCCTTCTGAAGCTCAGAGTTTGTGTCGTTGTAGTGTAAAACAGCGTCAATAGCCTAGGAATCATCATGAGGGTACGTTCCAATTTAGTTTCAAATGCGCCCCTATACAGCTACCAGTCTATATTTTACACACACTCTTCTTCATTTCTTTGAATTATATATTCAGTTAAAACTGAGAAAAAAATGGGTTCTTTTAATTGTGCTTTACTAGCTTTCATGCCTACTCTGAATGTCTCAAACCCATATATTAGCAATACCAAATTTTATATTAAATAAATTATTAAAAATGTCAATGAGTAACCCCAATGTGAACACTGTAATGTTTTGTCACATTGTGACTATAATTGTTTCATATTGAATTAACTATGTAAGAAGGCTTGAATAGCAGACAGTAGGGAGTCTAAAAAGTGTTATTTTTTATTACAAAGTCTGACACAAAATTCGGTAAGCAGAATGAACCTTTCTACTGTTTTTGATGAGGTTTAAATGAAGACTTATGATGACAGTCTGTTTTGAAGCTGTGATTGTTTATGCTTTATGATGAATGAGAGACATGTGCTAACGAATTACCCTCTTGAATGCTAGTGTAGTATTTAATTGGAGGGCAATTATTGTCACCTTAAACAACTGATTCTTTCTCCCTCTCTTATTCAAGTAGATTTGCTTTGTTCTACCAGCCAGAGGAAATAGACAATAAAACCATCTTTTCTAGGTTTTTTTTTCCCTACTTCATGTACCCTTAAACATTTTTACTCTATCTTTGATAAGCATCTTGTACCTCAGACTGTCTTTTCTCCACAGAAGATTAGGAAACATGTGGATTCTTGTTGGAAAAAATCCCAAACTTTCTTATGGTCAAGAAAGGTGCCTTCCCATCAAGCAAACACTGTAATCTCGAGGGCATCATCTAGTATCACTAGCAAGGAGACCCTAAAATAAACGGGGAGTTTGGGCAAGAGCAAAACGCAGATCTGATCAATATAATTAATGCTACGTTGTCCGGTTTATTCTGTCTGTGATGGCAGGTTTTATACACTTCTACACAGTTTACATTTACGGGTGTATTCTCATTGACAAACAGCACAGGGAAGAATGCAAACACTCATTGTTGAATCAGACCCTGAGAGGACCAGGCTGTGGGATGGTGTGTGGAGCTGGGGCAGGTCTAGGTGTGAGGTCTGCAGTAAAGATCTGGGCAGGGGGAATTGAAGTGGCTTGCAAGAGGGGTCTTTGTGTGAGTGCGAGGGAGCAGTAGATGAAGGTAGAGAGATTTAGCATGGAGGAAATGAGCTGTAGGTAAAGAGAAAATTAAAGAGGATACACAGTGTAGACAGTGGAATATGAATCAGTGGATGTGACGGCACAGCTGGGCACATCCTGTCTGTGGCCCTGCTGAGTGCCAGCTGCAAGGAAGGCCATCTGGAGCACTGGTCTATACTGTGATTCATCAACATCAATGACAAAAACAGCTGTCTGCCTCTGAGCTCTGGGTGTCACTTTGATAATGAATACCAGTAGCCCCCGTTCTGTCATTTTGATAATGAAATCCAGTGGTCAAGGTGCTTTCACATGTATCTTCACGGAAGTTGCAGTTAAGTTACACTGCTGTTAGTTAAATTTCTATCATATTTCTCATCTGAATTGGGGTAATTTCCTTTTTAATGCCACTGTGTCTTTGAGAGACTGGTGTGCCTGCACATTAAAGTGAGGGTACAGCATCAGGATCTCAGGATCTAAACTGTATTCTGTTATAACAACCAAACCTCATCAATATCTGCACAATTTTAGAAGGTCTTGCAGCTACACTTTCTAGAGATCTTGCTTTAGGAAAACACCCTACAGCAGAGTCTGTTCAGTAGGCAAGCAACATTTATAAGCTTCTTGTGAGGGTGATTTCACTACATCCAAAGAATGTGTAGAAAAGCTATTGGAAGCAGAGATAGCTTAGCTGTTTCTTTGGTGTCAGAAATTTAACAATGCCTCATGGGATCCTTTCCAACTTGTCCCTAAGTGAAACTAGCAATCCAGTTTTGTTCTCATTGAAGTCAGTGAGGAAAGGAACACTGCCTAAATTTGTTAGCATGCAAGGGGCAGGTTTCAGGATAGTCCAGATAGTCTGTCCTTTCAGTTTGTTTTTTGACATCTTCCTTCAGAGTCTCCTGGCAACAGTGGCACTTCTGACAAACAAAAGCCACACAGACAGTCCTGTATCCCATCAGAATGACAATGACTTACCATTCCAGTATTTATTCAAAGTTGTTTAAATATGTGAGGCACTACACTTGAATGAAAAAAAATGTGTTGCTGAGAAATATATTAGAGGATTTTGGAACATGCAGCAAAGCAACACTTGCACATGTGGAATGGACTAAACAAGCATCATTTTTCAAATGCCTTTTTGGTGACCTCAATTCAGAATTTTTTCAAGTAGATAGCTTTGGCTGTAAAATAAAAACTGGACAAGAATGTCTCTTCAAAGCACAAACCCCAATTTGCAGAATGAAATTCTTATGAGGTCAAGAAGTTACAACTCTTCAAAGAATTGCATTTAAAGTAAAACACTTGTCTTGCCTGGTGCATTAGCATCTACAACAACAAAGGTATTCAGACATCTGAATTTTCTTCAGAAGTCTTTTACATGTTCTTTTAAGAATATTCAAAGGTAGCCCAATATAAATACATGGTAAAACAGTGAAGCGCCCCATACTATGGCTCTGTGAGAGGTAAAAAGTAATGTCTAGATCTAGATGATCTACCACTCATGTAATTGATTTTTCAATTTAAGTTATTTTCATTCTAAACTACTGACAGTAATAAAAAGAGGAAAGATTAATTTCCAACAGATATATTCAGCTATATCTCGACTGCAGGGCAGAATGGCATTGAAGGACTGTTTATACCACAGTCCCTGCTAACACACTCTCGACTGACCGTTACAGCGCACCTTGTGGCACCTGAAATGGCAAAATGGCCCCCAGCAGAAAGGCCAAATATAAAATGTGTAATGCCAGCATTGCACTGTCAACACTGGCATCACTTTCCTACTTATTTCCAACAGTTTTCCTTCAAATGTCTCTGCCCTACCAATAAAAAATAGGAAAACTCTAGGCTTGATGGCAGTTCAGCATGCTGGTTGCAGAGATTCTCCTTGTGTTACTGGCTGTTTTGCACCAGACCCAGGTTACCAATAAGGCCGATTGCTCAGCAGAAATGTACTGTGGTGGACAGATGTTGCCAGGATACATTGGCAACTTTTGAGAGACTCCCAGAAAAGGGCTCATTTGCCACCTAAACGTCCAGCTTAGAGGCCAAGCATGCAGAAAGGTGTCCTTATACCTTTATCTGCACTACATGCCTACTCAAAGGGCCCCATCTTAAAGGATGCTACTGGATATCAGGTGCTCATTCCTCTTCCCAGGCAACAGCAACGATATAATTTTATATGTGAGAAAAAGAATTAGATGGCAACACTGAAAGAAATTTTCTTCTAACTGCAATGTGCACAGCTTATTCACTAACACAGCAAATCCTTTGTGAATTCTGTGCCAGATTCTTCAGTTCAAGTCTAGTGTACATTCACTTGATTTAAAGAGGTTGGTTTTGGTCTTACTTTAAAGTTGTGGTACTTATGCATGACTTGCGTATGAATGAGGTGAATGAATTCATTACTAAGAAGCCAGATTAAGTTCTGCAGCTGTTCAGCCTGGGGACCTTATTTAAAGCATGGCCAGAGTGACTGAAAAATTCTTTACTGAACGAGGCAGTTTTAGGCTCAAGTGTAACATAGCAAGTAGCATTAGAAATGTTATATTGGAAAAGATATAAAATGACTTGCTTACACACATAATCTGCAGAATAAATAATTTTAGAGGGCTACTCTGCAGGTAAGTAATGACACTGTAGGAGTTGTCCCAACAGCTGCCTGATCTTGAGGGTGTAAATTTGTGTCTTGAGTGCAGGTGTGATGTTCACAGCTAGTATTCACTACCAGGATGTCAAAGGAGCTTTACAAATTGTGGATCAAATACAGGATGTTTGCTGTGGCAGAGAACAAAGTGCGAAGAATATCTCCTTTCTCCCTGTTTGACATTTTACCTAGTGTTCTCTCACAGATGACCTTTCAGGTATGCTCAGAAATTCTGGGAGAATTTTTCTATTTTGTAGTAATTAAAATGCATACTATATAATACTGTGGATGCAAGCTAAGTGGTAGATACTTTCTTTACCTTGTTTTAGAATGTTTCTGACTGCCTGTTTATGGCAGTGTTTTATTACTTCTTAGGACATGACCATGCTGTCATTTCATGTTTCTCCCTTTCAGCTTTCAGAGTTCATTGAATTGTCATTTATACATGCAAACTGTAATGGTAGAAATGATTGTATTTTTAGAGTACAGGTTATAAAATATGGTCTCCTTGGTAGTTTTGTATTACTGGTCATGGATTCTTGTTTTAAATACAGCTGACATACTAAAAAATATGGTTATGCCTGTTGTCAAAAGGGCATAGAAAAAGAAAATATTGATAGCATGACAGATCAAGTAATGAAATTGTATGAAAAGAGGCTCACAGGACTAAAACGCCTGTCATGAGTCTGAAAGTAATGATGTACACAGCATAAATTCTTCTGTATGAATTAAAGGAAAATTGAAATTCCATTTAAAGGCTATTGGACCTGTGGGGAGAAGAAGTAATGAAGAAAAAAAAAATTGAGAAAGGAGATTCAAACAGGCAAAAAATGTAGAGCAATAAGGCTGTTCCTCTGCAAAAGAGACCACAGCAGAAAAGCACTATACAGCTCTTGTTGATATAAATTTACTATAAGAAATGAAGATTACTTTGGATTTGCTGGTTGTTTTTCAAAAAGTAAAACAATGTCAAAGACTGATTTCTTTCCTCCCATTGAAGAGTCACTATTTATGCTTGGAGGCATTTTCTCACTTGTCCACCAGAATATATTCTCATAGCATGGCCTATCTGCAACTGTAAAATATCTTTAAAATCTTATCTAATTTATTAAATACCTAATTATTCTCATATGTCTTACTCACAAACTGTTTTTCATTTTTATGTTGGGTAACTGAATATAGTAGTGCATGACAGTGGTGTATCTCTTGATCTTTGTGTGATTTTAGTGTAATGCATTCAAATCAACCTCACTGAAACTATAACTGAAACAAGCAGTCCCAGACTGAACCAAAAGCTGCAAGAATGGCAGTAAGACTTTCAAGTTGTTTGATGGTTACTGCTCCTGTGTTTCCATGCAATGAAATAAACATAAGATATTTTCCTTTGATTTCCAGTGAACTGCAAGAGCTTTCAACTATACTTGGCTTATCAGCAGTAAAAATAATAATAATAACAACAGTAACAATAATAATCACCAACAAACCAAAACAAAGAGTATTAACCTCACTTTTTCAGCCATCTACTCTCTACAGACTGCTGCTCTGTCAGGAGCCTTACAAGTTCCCTGCATCTCCAGTTTCAAGTAGTCTGAAAGAACTTCATGTAGGTTCTCTTAGAATACTCCTTGGACTTGGTGAAAGGTAACAGGAACCATGATGCTTCATGTAAAAAACATTGGGATTCAACAGGTATTTTCAAATAACTCGTTTTCATGGGGAATTAATTAACTTTTGGAGTTACCAGTATGTGTTTCCTTGTATCTTTATTCTTAGGTAACTTGAAGAATTTTAGTTTTAAACCACAATAATTCACAATGAATCTTCAGCATGAGAGAAGAAGCAGCATAATTATAAACACCTATGTTAATGAATTCCATGTAACATTGTGTGCTGGGCCAACTATAGTAAATGGTTATTTTTCTGAATTTGATTTCATATTTTCTAGAACATGAGTCTAAATCCCGTAGTCTAAGCCATAACATGGTTTAAACTGTTTCTCAAAACTATTAGCTGCAGATTTTGAACTGTTTCTATGATTTAACTTCACAAAGTGACCATAATAACAGCTCTGCAATGGAGCGCCAGATGATTCCTGCATGCAGCCTGGTGTTTTTAGGCATGATCACATCAGAGATCTGCTCTGGACCTTTTTACCCTGGGAATGTGTGTATATGTATACATAATTTCTAGTTGAATTGCAGATGACATTTGCAAAGGAAATCATACAAGATTGCAAAATCATAACTTCCTTTCTTAACACCTTTTTTAGAGCCAGGAAAAGGCTGCTTCTTTTTACACATTTCTGCTTCTTCATACACAAAAGTAATTAAGAGAGTGTTTAAACACTAAAAAGTACATTTGCAGTGACAGGAAGGGAAGCAAACAGCAATGGTCCTAATTTTACATTACTCCAAATACTTAAACAGATCAGAGTTGCAGAGTCACGTTGCTGATTGTTCTGTCATTCTAGCCTGAGGTATACACGTATCTCCAATGGTGGATGTGAAGAAATGTAAATTGATTCATGTTTCTGGTATGCTCATTTCTTGTCCCTCAAGGACTAATCTTGAGTTTGCACTAAAATCTAAAGAAAAGTCATGTGTCTAATCTTTGTTTTTAAAAGTGAACAGTAATGAATACATTTTCTGGTTTAGGATTTTACCTTTTTTTTTTTTTTTTTTTTTTNACACTTTCTTAGTGTTCACTTTATCACAATCCTGTCACTCCTTTCCCATCCCCCCAAATGATTAGACCGGTACAAATTCTTGATGGGTTAACAATAACTTCAAGAGAGTTTGGAATTCTGTGGGCAGTTTCAGAGCAACAAAAGACTCTTGTACTTTATCTTAGGTTTTGGACTCTACTTAATTCCCTTTTTCACAAGAGTATCTCTGAACCTTGCTTCAGAAGCACACAACAGCATATTGTGCTGAGATCATCAGCAAAAATACTGACCCCAGCTTGGCTTCTTACATTTCTGAGCAGTCCACTAAAACTGCTCAGAATCATCTTCAAGGGATGATTTTTTGTTTTGTTCAGCTCCCTGCAGGCAAACCTGTGTCCCTTTATTCTTGTAGAAATTCCCACCTTTTTCTCTTGAAATATTAACTTCCTACATGTTGTTGCATCAAATTCCACTGCATTCCAAAGATTAGAAATGTGGAGCATTTTCCTCACCCAGAATACTGATGACATGTTTGTGTGAAAAATGCTTGTTGAGACAACTTGGCATTCTCATACTGTTGCATGTTTACTCCATTTTCAACTTACCTGTTTTTTTTTTTCCAGTAAAGACTAATTTGAGCCCTATCTATTGCAGAATTTTAACTCTTGCTCAAATGATATGTTTTCCCAACTCATTTCCCCTTGTAATGCTTCTTTTTTGAACCTATATTAATATTCTGTTGAGCCATGTTCTGGTTTCCAGATTGATGATACCTTTCTCTGGATGAAAGACCCATTGTAAATTCTCACTGCCTGATATGTGGTTTCGTTTTCCAGCTCCTTCAGAATTCTGGAATAAAACAATATGCTTTTCCCTAGTGGAAAAACTCCAACCCAAAACCCTAAATAATTTTTTGGGCTTTTGTTTATGCATTAAAACTTATCATGTGTCTTAAACTCAGGCAAAGTACTGATTTTTGGAGTCATACTTACTTTACATCCCTATGTTTTTCTTGTAATTTCTTATGAATAGAACTGTTACCTTTTTACTTATAGGAACAAACTCGGAAAGAATATTATCTTTTTTGTCTGACTTCCATTTTTTCTAGCATCAGTTTCAGACAGCCACATCCTGACCACACTCAGGAACTGCAGTTCCCCTTTGCCAAGAGTGATGTTGATACCTTGAGAATTAGCTTTGGGAATTGCTGCTACAATACGCATCAGTATGGGTTACTCAGCATTCTGGCAGCTGTGCTTTTAGGAAAGTGTGAATTTAAGGTAGATGAATATGGAAAAGCCACAAGCTGCTCAGTGGTTTTGCTGCAGATCAGCGCTGCCCACTTTTCCAGACAGACTGGCAGATTAATTACCAGTTTGTAACAGAGGAATGCTACTCCACAGTATTGAATTCCACCCTGGTAAAACAGCCTGGCTCTAGAGAACACACTACAACCATTTCTGCCTCCTGTTGTCTCTGTCCATCAGTCAGATGTAACTTTCCTGATCCTTAACATCAGGAACTTCTTTATAACTGCTATAATGATGGAAGCTGTATTGTATGAGGTTGTAGAATGTAAGTAATGGCTCTGGAAAACATGGTCAAATGGTTGACAGTTGTTTGTTGAAGGATGGGATTTCCTGATTGGCTAGAAGCATGCAAAGGTTATTAATGTTTCATAGTCTAAATGAAATTATTTACTAAGTAGGATTCTGCCAGGGAATGTCCTAGGTGATGTACTAGTTAATATTTTCATTTTGATATTGATGATGAAAGCATAGCAGTGCCAAGTGAGGAGAGGCAGCAAGAACCTTGAAGAATTCAAAATAATCTCATCACAATGAAACCATGTCCATCCTCAATTTCCAAAGCCACATGATACATGAACACTCATTAACCACCCAGTACAGAGGGCACTTTTATGTTACAGTGACTAGTAGTCTTGTCACTGTACTTGTACTTGTCTTGTAGTTTTCTAATGAAAATTTCCCATGTGTAAAGTTCAAGCCATGGAGGCTTTTAAGGAACAGTTTTTAATGCATCATATCAAATATCTGACAAATATTTTACAAATATCTCCTTTTAGGAAAAGAAGCAGTAATTTTAAAGCTCTTAGCCTTTAGTTACACAGGGACAATGGGACCTGTATCATGGTGTAAGTTGGATCTCTCTTGTGGCCCTGGGAGATATTTTATGGAAAAATCCAAAGAGAAAAATGTTGACTGGGTTATAGCTACGGGAATATTTCAGCACTCTGCACTCCCCAGACACAAATTAAAGCAATAATACAATAAGCTACCTCCAAATCCCTAAAGATAATTGAAATCTGACCTATTCTCAGTGAGTACTGCAGGATCTAGTTGTAGTTTAATGGTATGAAAGAGAGCTGTTTTCTCACAAATGAAGAATAAATTCTTACCACAAACTCAGATTTTCTGGTTAGTTTTTTTCCAGTCTTGAATAAGAAAACACTCAAAATTTAAATCTTAGCCAGGATGACAGAGTGCCAGGGTCTGTCAGGCCTGCCTGCAAATGGCCATTTCTTTTGCTATTTTGATATACATTAAAAACTGCTTCATGCATTATTTCATACCGTTCTGGTTATTAGAAAGTCAATTTCAAGTACTTCTAGCCCCAAAGTAACTTTAGTTGATGTTGCAGCTGTGAGAAATTTGCTTTATCATACCCACAAGAAGCTTATCCAGGAACAATGGTTCTGGCATTGTGTTCTGGATGTGTAGGTTTTCTGCCAGAACAAAGCATATATTCACTAGGTTATGGTAGTTTTGTTTTCACATCTTTGCTGGAAAAGCCTGTAGATCTGCTATACTCAGATTCTTCACAACCACCTGAATGTGATAAGGAACAATCCCTGTGTGAACACCTGAACCAGAAAGAGAAGTAGCCAGAAGGCAGGAATGGGTGGCCATGGGCTAGAGTGTGTGGGGGGGTGATAAGGGGATTGCAGCACCAAGTTGGGCTACCTAAACACCAGTGGCATTGAGGTATTAGCTTGTCTGATAAACAAAGTTAACCAGACTTTCACCATACAAAGACATGAAAATAAATCCACTCACTCTGAAATTTATATAGTGCTGATTGCTCTGAAGGAGCCCAAAGGGAAGTTAGAAATTCTGTTTTCAGAGGAGGGCTTGAATAATATAACGTGAAAACAATGAGGGGAAAAAAAATTAAACAGCTGTTTTTGAAATAAGTACCACCCATTCTGTGCTGTGAATAAATCAGGGATCTCTGTGAAAAAGCTGGTATGTGATCATACGTTTAAACTCTTATTTTATATTCCTTGTAGCACTGCATTAATGCTGTGCAGAAACTTGTAATCTAAACTGTTTTCCTCTTTCATTTCTTTAACGCTTAGCAGGGCTCTGAAGTTGAATGAAGACAAGTGAGCATCCTTGGGTGCTGCCACTGTGTCTGGCATGGCCCTGTTCACAACTGAGATCTATGTCTAAAAAGGGGCAAATTTTAAGTGGAAAGAAGGAATTGCCAACAGTATTCAAGGAAAATGAGGACAACATAACAAAATACTCAAGAAGGTATAAAAATAATACATTACATATTTTGAACCAATGAAGATGGTTTTTGTATTGCAGAATACAGTTGTTTTTTTTGCCACCAACTAAGAACCACACAGCTGCTCACTCACACCAGCCACAGAGGGATGAGGGAGAAAATTAGGGGAAAAAAAGTAAATGCCATGAACTGAGGTACAGAGAGTATAACAGGTAAAGCAAAAGCCACACATGCAAGCAAAGCAAAAGAAGGAATCCTTTCACCCTTTCCCATGAGCAGGCAGGTGTTCAGCCATCCTGAGGAAATCTGGGCTTCATCACACCTAACTGTGACTTGAGAAGACTGTTGTCACCACCCTGTATATCTTCCCCTTCCTTCTTCCTCATCTTTAAATACTCATGCCATATGGTATCCCTTTAGTCCATTGGAGTTAGCTTTCCTGTATCAATTGTGTCAAAATCCTTTAGTGTTCCCTCCTAAATCCTTGTGCACTCCCAACCTGCACCTGTTGGCGTGAGGCAAGAGGCAGGAAAGGCCTTGGCTCAGCACAAGCCCTGTGCGACAACTAAAACATCCCCACTTTTTTCCAGCAGAATTTTTCCAGCAGAAATCCAAAACACAGCCCTGTGCTAGCAATTGTGAGGAAAATTAACTTTATTCCAGCCCAAACCAGCACAATAGCCTATTGCATCTCAGTAATAACATAAAATGGGATGAATGTTACAGTACTGCTATCGTTTAATAGATCAACTGCTCAAATGTCATTGCTTATACACATTTACTGAAACAAATACACCTTGAAATGAACAGAATTAATCAACAGGTCACCCCTAAGTCTGCCTTTCAGAGGAAGTTAAATCAGTTCCCTACTTGCAGCTGCTGGAACAGAGTACCAAGCAGGGAGCTTAGTATCCAAGTAGCTGCTGTTCTGCTTCTGCCTAAGTGAGAAAACACGACAGTTTCAACAAGCTGTTACTAGCTCTGTGCATGTGCTGTGTAATGTATTATGCAAATTCACTCCTTAAACATTAATTTGAGGTCAGTATGGAAAAATGCCAATATTCTTATAGTTAGATGAGAAACTGCACTTTGATAAGGTTAGCTACTAATTTTGTTAATTTATTATTGCAACCCATACTAAACCATTTGATCTTGTCATTGCAAATACCGATTTTCTTACACTTTCATCACTTCAGTCTTTATTAAAATTTGTAACAGTCTGTTCAGTCAATAATTGAACAAACAAATGCCTACAGTCAAGTTAACTGTGGTGTTTTCTTCCCTGTGTAACTGCTACCAAATTGTGGCCAGCTGGGCTTGTTGTGGGGCTGAACGCCCAGACTTCTCAAGAATGACAGAGCAAAACAATGCTACATAGGCTGAGTCCAAGCAATGTTATGAAGATTTGGACTTGAAATGGCACACTACATATGTATATAAATATATATATGTGGAAAACAGGAAGTCTGATTATCTCTGCCGAGATCTGATTGTGACTAAACTGGTAGCTAAGGTGAGGTGCTTGTCTGGAACAGATACAAGTTTGTGGTTTGGCTGTTCATAGTGGACTGATGGGTGTTGAAAGGTTGAAGTCAGAGTGTTTACAGATCCTTTCAGTTGGCTTTCACAGTTATGTAGTACTGCATGTGAACTAATTCTGCCTGGAGGGCCTGCTTAGTTTGCAATCGAGTTAAGTGATTAAGAAATACAGTGTCACTATGCTAGAAGACAAAAACATTGCATGAAAGAGCAATGTGTATTTTTCAAAAGTTTTTTCGGTAGCTGCATTTCAGTGGAATTGCTAGACTGTACAATATTGTCACTTGACTGATAACATATTTGCTATTTGCACTATGTTTGGGATTTTTTGCCATACTGTCTTTTGCAGATCAGTTAAGACATGAATCTAATGCACCAATCTAATCTTTGTTAAGGAAACATTTCCTTGTTTGTGGGGAGGCAGACTAGAGGATCCTGTAGGAACACTATGGGAAAATATCTGTAGGAACATTATAGGAAAATATAGGAACACTACAGGAATATGAAGCCATTTTCCAGTTTTAGGAGAGATATGTCATGAATGAAGGAAGAAAATGCCAGTATTCTTAGGCTGTGTTTATCCTGCTGTGCAAAGATTTGAGGGCTCAGCGAGTGATGGCTGTTCAGGAAGAAAAAGGGATAAAGTTTCATCTCATACAAATCTTTTGTCAGCAAACTTCTGCATGTGATGTGGCCAGTCATAAAAACTGGTCATTTACTAGTGAATAAACTCCCATCCATCAAGAGTTTGCTTCTCTACAGAATGACAGAATTATTAAAGCACAGGATGCCACCAGCCAAATGATAAGTAAGAGCCTGACTGAGAGTTGTGCAGTCAGAAGAGTTAATTTTCAATGAAAGTCCTGCACAAAGGTCCTGACTTCAGTCTGCATGCAGTTTATGACAGAATGCTGAACACTTCCAGTTGTGAATGCTCAGATACTGTGTTTACTTTTAAAAACAAAGGCTGCCTTCATAAGCTGTGCAGGCACTTAAGTTGCTCTCCTTCTTTATCATTTATCCCCACAGGTCTTCACGAGGCAGAACTTAACCAATAACTCTTCCAGTCTCAATATCTTTCTCCAGCCTCATATTTTATTTCCTTTTTTTCTCTTGCCACCCCACATCTCTCACTAGTCTTCCTTGCTGACCCTTCTGCTGCCATTTTTCATTGTATTTCTAATTATTTTTTCCACCACCATGTTTTTCTGGCATGTCTTTCTTTCTTCTATCCTCTCTACCCTAGTTGCTAATCTCATTCTGAGGAAAGGTATATCTGAAATTTTTCAGACTGTTTGACTGAAGGCAGACAGCTCAAAATCTTTCCATTTCAGTAGTTAAACTTCAGTAGTTTAGTAAAAACTAAAGCAATTATAAATGGGTTTTATTGGTTATATCCTTAAAATCCAGCAGTATTTGCATGAAAAGATGAAAATTGAAATGCAGTTCTTGGGTACATAAGACAGTGTTAGTGTACTTGCATTACAAAATAAAAATATTGAAACTCAGTAGCAGTTATAATTAACCATTAATCAGGAGGGTCTCAGAGATTCTGAATTATGAACAGAAACATTCTTCTAAATTATCCTAAAAGTATACAGAGCCCTAAAAAGGTGTGAAGATTTCAGGTTGATACTGGGAGGAGACACCAATTTAGTGTAGTTTTTTGTTCTGCCAATTTGAAATTTCCTGGAAAATGCGCCAATTAATGTAGTGGGTTGAGTGCTGGCTAAACACCAATGCACTTACTAGAATTATTTACTCCTTTTCTGCTGTGAGATAGGATTCAGAGAAGAGAAAAGCAGGCTCAAACTTAAAAGGGTATAAAGAAAATTGTATTTAAACAGAACTGAAAGAAAATAAAAGAAAAAAAAGAATCAGAATAAAACCTTAGGAACACTTTTCCTCCTGCCACAACCTTCTTTTCTTTCCCACTGACAATGTACAGAGGCAAAACCTGGGACTTAGGTCAGTTTATCACCTCTAAAATAGTCTTTTATCAGTTCTCTTAAGGAGAGGAGTCTTCTGACATGTTCACAAGACAAAGTCTTTTGACTTCTCCACAAGAAAATAGTTCTCTCGTAGCCTCAATTCCCATGAATAGCAGCCTCATGGAAATCTGCAATTGAGAAGTCTCTCCCATCTCATGCAGCCTTCCCACTGCTGCGTTCATGGGCCATGTCAAACTTATGAAGTACTACTTTAAAGATGAGCTGTTCAAAAGCAAAGGTTCTCCTCACCTATCTCTGAGATCACCTTCATCTCTAAGAACAGAGGTCTTCTTTTTTCCCTGGGGGCAGAGGGTCTTTATCAATCTCATCATCCTCTCTCTGTTCAAGCTTCTCATGAGGTCACAGCTAGTTCAACATTTACTTGCTTCAACACAAATGCCTTTGCTCATGTCTGCAATTTGAATACTCTATCTCCCCATACTGTTTTCATTAATTAAAGGGATATTCTAGTGTATCACAGTCCATCACCATGGCCTTACAAAAGAATTTCAGCCTAACACTAAGGCATCTTCTCATTCTCCTCCCAAGATGATTCTTTACTCATCTTGGCATCTTTATGTTGTTTGTCTACGTGTCTTCACTCTGTCCTTTTCTCTTACTTGAGTGAGGATCAATGTCCTGCAAGTTTCATCTGTGCAATAAAGGTGTTAGTATCTTGCCCAGGGCCTGTAGATGATCAGGATGGTCAGCGGTGGCCAAAGCAGTCATGGTGATAGCTTCAAGCCGTGCTTTGGCAGGATGTCAGGGGCCCGGCTAGAGCAGCCACAGCCGTTTCCCATCACATGGCCAGGCTCAGGCCCATACTATGTTTAATTCCAGCTGAAGCCCAGCCTGACTGCGCTGGTGGGAGGGAAGCAGCCCGGTGACAAGATGTTAACAGCCCCTGGGGCCAGTCTGGCCGGGATGGGGCCCAGTGGGCTCCCTGGGAAGGGTCCGGCCCCTCAGCAGGGCCCACCCAACCCGGCCTGGCCACACAGAGGAGGCGGGCCGGCCTGTTACCTGTTCCTAGGCCAGAAGAAGAGACTTTTTCCAGGCTTGTTTGTCTTAAAATATGAGTCTCACAGAGGCATATTCAACTCTTTAATTTGTTTAACAGGTTGTCAGTATTCAAACTAGCCACTGGTTGGTTTACCAGGCATGGAGGAAAGTGCTAGCAGCTTCTCTTAGAAAAATCACTTCCATGGGTGGCTTCTTCCCTCCTCACCAAATCTTAATCAATGCAAAACCAGCACACGAGGTTTGCTGGAGTTTTTAATGATACGAAGCACAAAGGCCCAGATCCTTCTGTGTTTAAGCCCATATTTTGCACCTCATCTCTTTTATTACGTTTGTTCATATTTGCTTAGTGTATCACTTAAAATAGGATTCTGTTAACATTTTAACCTTTGGTTTATTGTATCCCTTTACATGATCTTACATATTTGCAATGCAGTGCTGTCTTGTGCTGTGGATATTTTCGATGCAAGCTGACTGTAAATTTAAATGTTTTATGCTTCTGAAGCTCTGATAGGTCAACATTTCTTTTCATCTTGAAATGGGGTTATGTGTTTGGTGTATCGGGCATTTGCATTATAAGTTTCTAAAAAGAAGTAATCTTGCAATACAATTTTTCTTTGAGGAACTGTGAGGGAAAAATAAACATAATAATAGAATATTCTTTACCTGTTCTATTTGGTTTTGCATTTGGTTTTGAGAACCAGTGAGAGATACAAGACATTTTAATAAAAACCCAAACAACTTGCAAATAAAATCACTTATCTAACGAGTTGTAGTGATCATGTAAAAAACCTTAGAAAAATATGGAAAGGACTGTACTGAGAAACTAGTTTTTCAAAAAATTATATATTGGATTACCTCCCAAAAAGTTGAACTTTTTTCCCCCTAAAATGATTTAATAAAAAGTTAATAAAACATTTAGAGGTAAATAGATTTCCTTGAAGCATTTCTCTCCATTCTTAACATATAAGAATGTTTTCATGTTTTCCTTAGATGCTTGAGAGTAATATGGACATAATTTTCCTGTGTTAATTAAACTTTAATTTTTCAATATACTTGTATACCTCTGGAATAATTTATGTTAATGTTTATTTACTTCTGTAGAGGCAAAAATATATATGTATACAAATTTATTATTTGAGATGTAGGGTGCACTTTCTCAGATAACGATTCCCAGTTTGAGGAGAACAGGCTTTCTGTTTTCAATTTTGCATGTAAAATGTGATACATGCTGTAAAATTGCTGATCAATATTTGATGAATACTAATTTTCAGTTAAGTCATTTTGTATGTGAAAGAAATTTTTTTTAGGGTTTTTTAGTTGGTTGGTTAGTTGGTTGGTTATTCGGGTTTTTTAGTTTTCTTTTCTGAATTTCTCAAAAGCGCCACAGTTTCACTAACACAAGTATTTAAGGAAACCTTAAAGAATGAACTTGAATATTACAATAAAACTAATTTCAATCTGCAAAAGTGGCACCTATATGTTGAATAAAATACTCAGGTGCATAGGTAAAAGTTTACAGAGGTGATGATTATTGATAGAAGTTGTTCCATTAGAAAAGAGACACTATAATGTCTGCAATAATCATGAGCAAAACAATACAAAATTAAGTGCTTTAAAAAATGTGCTAATCAGAAACTATTAACTCAACATGCTCACCAATAATTTTGGATAATGTATGTCTGCGAATCTTGTAAATTGTTAGGGGCCCAATTGAAAAGAAACAGGAAAATTTGTCAAACAAATTGGCTTGTAATGAATCATATGGTCTGTTTTCCTTGGATATGTAGTTGGCTTCAATAAAGCTGTCCTTTGAAAATCCCTGAGCTCCCTCACAGTACCAGTCTGCTACTACTTTAGAGACTTCCTACTTAACGTTTCCTCAAGACAGATTTTATAAAATCTGAATGATTATTTAGCAGATGTTTCTAAGGATCAATGTTTATATTCTGATATTAGATATATGAAATGTTTAATAGAATCGTGTGTTTTCATGGCTTACATTATGGACTCATTTGAGTTGCTACTCTCTCATGTTATTTTAATAAAGCATGTAATATGTAATTATATAACATAGATCCATATATTAATTGTATGTTCTACTATACACAATATGAATGTAATATATAGAATATATATTATTTACTATTGTGTAGTTATATAGTTATATGTATTTTGGAGGCTGGAAAGCTGCCCAGCAG
>VXBN01000499.1:0-18814 GCA_013397395.1 Sinosuthora webbiana
TGGTTTAGATAGACAGGTATCATGACTTACAGCCCTTCAGAGAAGACACAACCCGCCTTCAGTGAATTAAAACCAGACTTTTTAACATAAGCACCTAAAGTATTGTGGGTTTTTTTTCCAAGTTTTTCACTGTAAAGTTTGAAAGCATCTTTATATTCCACCAATAACCATTTTTGTATCATCAGTGCCAGAGGCATTGGATATAATGAAGATATGATGCGGATTATCTCATTTTAGGAACATTGGCTGACCCCTTCTAGACCCCACTGTTCTACAGTGATACAAATGTAAGGCTCTGGCAATCAGTGATGGTAGAAGGGTAGCATGATTCCACATCCACGAGTTGGGGAATGTGAAGAGTAGACTTATTATCCATAAATGACAACAAAAAGCATTGTGGTATATTATATGATGTATGTAATATATAAACATTCGAGGACTAGTTTTAAAGAGAGCTGGCATTCAGAAAGGAAAGACATTGTGAATTAAGGTTCCTCTCTTTATATATGTTGTTTTAATCATCTCAACTAAAATTTGCAGTTTGCTTAAGATATTTTAAATTTTTCATTACTGAACCCTTGGATGTGACTGTAAGTACAAACAAATTTCTTGGAAATGCTACAGACATAAGAACTATGTCTAGAAGCTGAGGAGAACCTGTGACAGTTAATTCCTAAAGTTTATTCCTAGATCATAAGTGCACAGATTTTGACTGATAGTTCAAAAATTTCAAACAGAGCGGCACATGTTTGCTATAAATTTAATTCCTTAAAAAATACATTGGTTGGTGCTTCTATTTTTTTTTCCTTAGTAAAGTATTAGGAGTAATTTTGGATTACCCGAATGATTTTTTTTTCTTGGAGTAGAGACTGTGTGTGTCAAGGCTACATTAGTTTTCTTTGAATGTCATGCTAGATAATGTATGTTTTGTGAAGTACCACAGACAATTGTATTAGAATAAAAATACAGGTAAAATTAAAATTTGGGACATTTTGTTGAACTTGAAAAGCAATGCAGATTCATATTTGGACTCAGCAGGTCTGGAAACTTTTTAGTGAGCTTTTTCATAAAACACTACTGTAGGGAGCAGGGAAAGAAAACACATTTCAATCCTTTCTCTCAAGTCACATGCCCTAGAAAATCTCAGAATTAAAAAAAATCCATGCAAAGCCACTATGATTTTTAGTAAGACTCTGACATTTAAGTATAACTCTTTGAAGATGATGTAGAATTTTCACATACAAAATGCTTTATGTACCATTTGCTAAGTGCAGAAGGCCTATAATGCACTGACATCAATGTCACACTTATTTATCTGAGGAAGAAGAAGAGGAGGAAGAAGATGATCCATACTTTGCCTTCTGTAGAAAATAAATTTGTTGGCCAGGTGAACAAACTACACTGAATTTCAGTATATGGTTGAGGAAAGATAATTCTCATTTTTTATAATATCTAAAACTTCTTCAGATATCATTTATCTCTCCATGAATTTTAAATCTTTCATTTTAAAAACAGTTACAAACTGAAAGAAGTAGCTCATGATGGGTGCTGTTGAAATAACCTTTAGTTTATAATTCATCCAAGTGGATGAGTCTGAACAGGAAATTGTAGCATTTAGGGAGACAAAATTTTTATATGAATAATGGTAGTGTAGACATTGACTTAGGTGGGAGTGCTAGTTGTGCTGCTCAGCTATATTATACAGTAACCAATCATCAATTGAGTTGTCAGTGTTAATATTCTGCCAAGAAAATGAAACTGACCTATCAGTCTCAAACTCCAATTTAAAATTATGAAAGTAAATTCAAAGAGTAAAACCTAATAAATGTGATCTAAAATGTCATCAGTGGCATAAAATCAGTAAAGCAAAGGAGACCAGAATTTAGATATTTGTTTAGCTGCAAAATTCTCCCTGAATGTAAATGTAATGTTTTCCCCAAAATGGCATACTTTACAGTACATGAGATAGGGCCTTTGAGCTCTCAAAGAGATCAGTGCTCTCATACATAATGGTCTCATCTGTAAACTGACTGAGGGTACACTCATCCAGGTTATTAAAGATATTAAAGAGAACTGGCCCCAGTACTGAACCCTGGAGAGGAGCATTTGTGACTATTGGCCAACTGGATTTGACTCCATCCCCCCACTGTCTGGGGTCTGGGCCAACAAGCCATTTTTTCACCTCGTGAAGAGTTCACTCATCCAGACCCTAAGCAGCTACAGCAATAAACTGGATTTCAGTGCAGACCATAATACAAAATATCTCTGTATGTTTTGCCAGACACCTACTTCTTAGGTTACAGACATCCAAAGACAACTCATGAACTCTTTTTTTCCTGCGGATAAACCCCTTTTTCTTCTAAAAGACAGTAATATTTGCAAGACTTTTCTAGGTGAATCCTCTGTGAATAAGCATTTTGTAGAGAATATATGGTGGTTGTGAAAAATTCTACTGTAACATTCATATCCAAAGAGCAATTCAAAATGTTTAATTAATATTGGAGTAAAATAATTAATATTTTGACAAATTGAATTACACTACTTAATGAAAAGAAAACAATATCTGTCAGATATCAACTAAGAAATTGATACAGAAATGAGTGTCTAGTTCAAATATTTTTAATCAGAATTTCTTTCTAAATGTTATTTGATCAGATGTTTTCAGTTGATCTACAGTTCTGAAATAGACTCATTGAAAGACAAAAAGACTTTTTTAGACTCTATATGTTTTTGGAGGCTATGGTTTCATGACTTCATAACAGATTCTAGTCTAGATGGAACATTTATGTATTTCACTTAAATGAGTATTCACAATGGATGCTTCTGCATTAAATTATTTAAATGTATCAAATATTGTCTGCTTCTGGAAGACACCTTCTCAGATGACCCTTTTATATGTATCAAATTCAGAGCTATACTTAATTAGCAAAATATTTGGTGTTTTAGAGAGTAGAGCTTCTGAGACCACAATGATATTACTGATAAATCAGCATGCTCTCACAGATACATACAGTGCTGGTTCTGTTCAAGTAAAATCCAGCTTCAAAACAGAAGGAAAACAATTGCAGCGTAAAATACTGGTCTACCAGTTGCTGTAGTTTTTATCTGCATTATTACTATTGATAATCCCCTACATAAGGGATGTAGGTTGTTTCCTGTAGCTTTGAAATTCTGTTTTCTACCACAAATAAATTCTGAGCACAATTAAGACATGATGACATTGACATTTGCAATAAACTCTAAATTATACTTTCTTTTTGTCCTGATCACAAATTTGAGTTATTTTGTGTAAGTCAAGAAATCTGAATATGTTTATACATAAAAGCTACTAAATTTTAATCATTTTTCTTAACTTGAATATATTAGCATCACAACCAATTTTAATAGATTTAATTATGCTCAAAGAATAAGATAGTGATTCTTTAAATGCTCCAGTTAACTAGAAAATGACATCATCTTCCTTTTACTCTCCAAAACCACTTTTAATTATTCCCCTTGAATTATTATTGGCTGTAATTATTTTTTTTTCCTTGCAGAGATGCCACTGTATAAAGTAGGGAGAAATTATTACACGAGAAAATATTTACTACTACACGAGAAGACAGTTCATCTCTTAACTAATTTCTGAAGCCATATGACTAAATGCAATATAAAAGTGTTACTTACAATGGACCTCTTTTAGCCCCCGGGGAGGTGAAGGCTATTGAACTTCATGGTATGCTCGTTCTAAGAGGGAATTAGAGACTTAAATTGTGCTTCCCTTTGTTACCCTCCCACTTCCAAATCCCAGAAATTTCTGTTAACGTGTTTACTTAAAAAATGGAAGTGACAAAGTCTAACTCAATATATTAGTCTTGTTTGAACTTTTATTAGTATAACTCTAAGTTTTTCTGTTAAAATTTATTCTTTTTCGCAAAGATTGTTGTGTACTTAAATTTAGCATCCAAACTTACAGTCTAGTCTTTCACACACAATGTATAAGGACAAAGATACCCAAAGTGTACTTTATAAATTGTGGGAGTTGAACAAATTCTATATTTTCAATAATTCGCAAGAGACAGACGTGCAGAAAATCAACTATTCTTTTTTTTCTGCTACTAAGACATTGTTTGTTTACCAGAGTTTCCACCCCTCTAAATACAGTTGCAAGGCGCTTTAGTTGTGGGTTTTTTTATAAAATGTACATAATTTGCCATCATGTACCTGCTATGATTTAGCATGTCATAGTATACAGGGTTTTTTATAGCCAATTGAATATTCACTTGATATGCCTCTAGGGTACTAAATCACCTTAATTTCCTTATTTGAAAGTAAGAAAATAGATGCCAAAGTATCCAGCACTGGACTCTGGCAAATGGCTGTTTGACATCCTAAGACTAAGGGTACTGTGAACCATTTACTTACTTTCTGAGAAGATACATTTATTTTCTAAAATAAAAAAGGTTAGTGTAAAGGGAAATGTAATCCCAACTCTACTACAAAATAACATGTGAAGTTTTGTAGTTACCAGTAATGATGTTGGGATTATACCAAGAATCACGGTGAAATTAAAACAATTATTTAACAATTTATGGTTATTAACAGAAAATTAGTGTCCTATGAGAACTAGTTGAGTCATTTCACTAATGGTGGTAGTGATACCAAAAGATTTTTGCTTTTTATATAGTTTTCATATATTCATAGCTCTGTAGACTATTACTGTATATTTATATATTTTCTTACCTAACTTCAGTACTTTGTTATTCAAATATATTCCTGGAATCCTATTCTAATCTCACTTTTTCAGTGAACAAAAACCATGTCATTTTCCCATGTATTTAGACATGAAAAATATGAGGCTAGAAGCAAGGGAAAGGTTTCAGTAAGGGGCTGAACCAAGGGAGGAATTACTTCATTAACTGTCCTTTTAATTGGCGATTCTTGTCAATTATGATTATTTTCTAAACTTATGAAAGTGTCAGAGCCGTACATCATGTGTGCATTCCATCCTAAGTGTACCCAGAGGACTTTCAATAAATGGTAACTGCTTTTTGTGATTTTAATTTTTTTGGGCTTGTGATTTTAGGGCTGAATAACCATCAGTAGCAATGACTAGTCATGATCATGAAACAGGGTTTTCTGTGTATGTTGAATCCCAGAGATCTCTTGAAATATCATTAAGCTTAAAAATAATGCATAGAGTATGTACAAATGTTGATTCATTAGTAGCACAAGTTAGTTCACATATTGGATTTTCTTTTCCTAATGAGATATCTGTGAAATCTTGTTAAAATGAAATGACATATCAAACACCTGACCATCAATAGGTTTCAAATGTTTTTGACTGCAAGGGAGCATTTCCTGCTGGAAAATTATATGATATACCTGACTATTTTGGCTGTGGTAATCTAAGAAAAATCATTTAGATTTGAAGGCAAAAGCAAAGTTTCTATCATGAAACCATAACAACTGATAAAAAAAGAAGACATCTTGAAAATTTAGCAAATAGAATATTAAGAAGTACAGGGAGAGGTGTGTTTAATGATAACCTACAATTAGTTTCTTTATTTATTTTAGTTTCTTTATTTATCTACAGTAGTAGAATGATACCACAGAAGATAAAAAAAAAAAACAACAAAACAACAAAACACCCAAGAAACAAACATAAAAAGTTGGTGGCATTTCAAGCAGTAATTATAGTAATTATAATTAAAGCTGTGCAGGAACATAGCTTATGGCTATTCAAAGTTTTTGGGACCTGAGAGAGATATACATGATTCTTGTTGGTGACTTCGATAATCTAAATTTCTGGATGACAGGAGGTAGTCCTGTTACAAAGTTCAAGGTAGTAGTTTTGCATGTTATAATTGCATACCTTTACTTTCTCTTTTTAGATAATATAATTCATGTGTCTATATTTAGGAGTTCATAAAAATTAATATGGTTCTATTGCAGAATTTTTGAATAGAAGAGATTTTTTATGGTGCTCACAAATGTATTTTGCTATGTTTTGGATTGTTTGCTAGGGTTTTTTTATGCCACAGACTAATCATCTTATTATATTTAAAATCTGGCTAAAAGTCTAGTGTACATTGCATCAAAGTTTTATATATTTTGCTATTTATGTTTCCACTTTTTGCCTGATTTATATCAAGGAATCTTCATCAAATAGGGTGGTAATTCCAACTTGCAAAAAGCCCCAAAACATTGGCAAATGGATTAAAAAATAAGGTGACAAAGACTTTTAAATGTCTAAGCTATTCATTAAAACTGTTACTGTACAGTTTAATGTACATTATTAGGGACCAATGCAATTTGTTAATGATTCCGATAAAATGGTTTCTTTTCTTTTAAGCAATCATAAAATTACTAAGTGCTAAATTCGTTGATAGTAATTAAGTACTGTACTAATGTGATTCCTGCTTACCTAAAATTTTCTTCACCTACCAGAAGAAACCAGTATTTTACGTTACTTAGGAATAGTTTTCATTCATGTAGTAAATCAAACTCTCTATATAGATATACAATTTAGTTGGATGTAGAGTAGATGTGCTCAATTATTATTAAAGAAAGAATAAAAAAGTGTTTTTTCTTTATCTTGAAGGTGATTTTTGAAGTGTTATTGTGAATTATAGACTCAAATGAAAAATATATGAAATGAAGAAATATTTGTTTTCAGTATATTCATTTGGTTAATTCAATCTAACCTACATTAGTAGAGCAATTCAAGTGTTTTTACTCCTAACTAACACGGAGTGAACAGCTTTAAATGTAGAAAACCTTTCCCTTCTCTGAAACAAGCTCTGAGTGTTTTCTGTTGAACCTACATCTGTATTTCCCAACCAAACTCCAATTTGCCAAATTATCTCCAATTTTTGGTACTGCAAGTGACATAAAGAGAAACAACAAGTATCAAAGTGCAACACTAGGTCTGCCCTTGCTTTTGTACCTGGGCCCAACATTCCCTGTACCCATCCTCTGATGGTGTTTTATCTTACCATGAGTTCTCACTGTCTGTGCCAGCTTTTATGGACAGCTCCTCTTAGCCATTGGTCAGCTACTGATGGGCCTGCTCCTAAAATTGGTAGAAGTCCTTATATTGAGAATGAATCGCTGTTATCTTCTACTGAACTAATAGTAAAAGTATAGGAGTGATCTTTAAACTCTGAACAGCAATTTTTCTTTGACTTTGATCTTCGTGGTAAGCGTTAGAGATGTCTCTTTTAAAACTTTTTCTAGAAGACTGATCAACTCTAAGCCATTTTGAATTTGTGGAGACTCATTTTAAAGCAAAAATATTTTCATAAATCTAGATTAAAGTATTTAAAAATTGCTCTGACTGAGGTTATTTGAACTTTTTAATTGCTTGTACATTCTGTTACCTAATTATTTTGTGTTTGATAATTTGTGATTTCCTTATTCTGCCTACATACATCAAAAGATGAATTTTTGGAGAATGTTACCTAGGACTATAATGAATTCATGAGAACTGTGAGTGATTAATAGCTTTGCAAATCTGAGAAAAACAGCATTTATTTTTACACCTCATTGGCTGTCTGTGTTAACCAGCAGTTCACAGACTTTTTTTTCCTTTTGTCAGCCAAACTAGTGAGAACAGTACAACAGTACTTGCCTTCTTTATATATTAAAATATGGGGGTTCCACAGGTTTATTTATTATCATAATTTAAATAATAGGACCATGGCTGGGGTTGGAAGATACCTTAAAGATCTTCTTGTTCCAGGCCTCCTGACATGGATAGGGACACCGTTCACTAGACCATGTTGTTCAGAGCTGCACCCAGACTGGCCTTGAACCTTCAGGATGGGGCATCCACAACTTCTCTGGACAACCTGTTACAGTGTCTCACCACCCTAACAGCACAGAACTTCTCCTAAATAGACACTTGATGCATACAAGGGAATTGCATCCTTTGTGCTTTCATATAATATCCATCATATCATCCTATCATATATCATATTGTATCATATCATATCATCATATCATATCAATCATCCTTTCTTATTTGAAAAAATTGCTGGGAATCTTACAGAAACTTAGACATGCTTTTCTGTGAAATGAGGCACAGAAGAGGAAAGGAAATATTATGATGGATGGCACTGATTTAGTGGATCTAATGAAAGAAATGCAGTCAAATGGACTTTCTGACTAGCATCTCTATGTATGCATCATCGATCTTGTGCCTTTTACTGCCCATCCTCTACCTGCTGCTAAGCTGTAATCCACTGCAGTGCAGAATTATAGGTGATCAGCATGGTTTTACCCACATGGTGGGCAATGAGTGCTGCTGTGCCAGTCCTCAGCAGCACTTTATCTGGGTGTAGTGTGAGGTGTGTTCTGCTGTTGTTAGTTCATGAAAACCTAATGTGAATAGACTCACAGAAAGGGGCCCCAGGAAGAGCAAAGAAGCTTTAAATGTATCCTGGAAATATTTGTGCATATGACTAGGAGGAAACAGCTTGAAATACCTCATTGGTCAGATAGATACTGTGATTTCTAGTCATTGCTCATTTAAAAAATTATTCTGGATGTTACAGAATAATACAGAATAAAGAAAAATATAACAATAATTATAGAAATGTCTTCAAAACCCCCAACTTTGTATATTGGTTTATTATCTTAGGACAGAGATTTGGAGAAATATTTTGTGATTTTGTCCTGTTCACTCAGTTCAAGAAAATTAAAGTTATTTGGTCAGTTACTGATAAAACCAAGAGTTGTTGGAAAAGTGTTATTTTAGCAAAAAAAATCCAAACTCCAAAGCAGCAAAATAAACATGCATAAATTTTCTCTAAGGAAAAAAGATTTGCATATATTTCAGTGTTATCATCCTCAAAGTTGTTCATAGAAATTTCTCTTGACTCTGGGAGGTATTCGGAGGAGCAATGAAGTGGACATTGTCTATTCAATTAAATTATCTTCATTTATCTAGGCAGAGCTTTTCTTTCAGATAGTGATTTGAAAATAAATATTTATTTACATTTAAGAAGATGAGTACTTCATAGTTACCATAGTACTAAATACAGGGCACAGACAATGAGTTGTGATAGGCAGAGGGAGTCACTGTTCTGACAATACCTTTGGCTTTGGAGGTACAGTGAGAAAATACTGTTCATTCCAACTTGCCATTCATTTTGATGGATGACCTTGTGTCTTGGTTTGGGAAGACAGGTATCTGCCAGATAAAAGCTGGAGTTTCCTTTGGAATGGAGAGTGTAAGCCACTCCTCTTTTTTCCAATTATAAATTTACTATCAGAGGCTCTTAGGCAAAGATTTTGGGAATGGGAATAGCAGTTCTTTACTAGTATATATTACAAAGCAAACAGACAAAAAAAAAAAAAAACAAACCAACTACAGCATTAATAACAAAAGACAACAGTACCAAGAACCTTGAGGGGTTTTGCCTTACAAAACCCAGGGCAGTTCGGTCTCGGTACCCCTGCAGGATCCTTAGGGCACCAAGCTGAAACGGTGGAAAGTCCCGGGCTGGTAGCTGGGATGGCAGGGTGCCCAGCCAGGCAGGCAGGGGAAGGATGTCCCGGCAGCGCAGGCGGTGCTGGGTCACACTGTAGCAAGAGAAGCAGCGCCGAAGAAACCGAAGGCGAGGCAGGGCTGGCCCAGCTCCCACGGGTGGCAGAGAAGGCTCAGGATTCAGGCCGAACCGGTGATAGTAGATTTCCCAGGACTGGATCCCTTTGGACCCCGTGAAACTCCTCAAGCAAGCAGCAGCCCAGCAGCTCTGTCGCCGAACGCCGAAAAAAGAACAGCCCCCAACTTCCTCAAACTCTGTTTTCCTGCGTTATCTCCCCCTTCAAGGTTTGTCCACCTCTTTGTTTCAGTTAAGTACTCCTAAGTATCCAACACTTGGTCTCCTTGGTAACTTATGAGGAAAAAATTCTTTAGAGAAAAGAAGGAACAAACCTAACCCCCAACACCTTGTCAAATGGATGTGCTAAATTCAGTCCCAGGGCACACTCATCTGGAATGACTGAAAAATGGATGGCTACAAATATACTCCATCAGTAAGCAGTTGTCAAATCTCCGTCATAAGATGTTTTCATCCATTATTTCAAATTGAGTGAAATACTTTTCTCACCCTTGGACTGTTTAATTAGTATTGAGGTTGTGGGATTTTTTGTTTGCCTTCTAAGTTGTTTTACAAAAGAAGTTAACTTTCTTCCATGGAAGTCCTAGATTCTGTATTCATAGGACTCATGAGTAAATGCTCAATACTCTAAGGCATGTGATTTAAATTCAAGCAACTCCTAGGCTTTAAATGAATCATGTGCTTTACTAAACATGAACCAAAATAGTGAGCAGGGACATGAGAAGTGGGAGGAAGCTGTTCTGTTAGAAACATATGTTAGCTCTGTCTTCTTTCCATGGTCTTAGGGCTGACTAACAGGGTGTACTGCACTGAGAAATAATAGATGTTAATTCTTTTGCTTACAGCACAGTGAATTTGTGAATTAGGCATAATTTATGTAAAACCATTGCATGAGGTACAAGGATGTGGACAGTAGGTGGACTAGATAGATCGTGTTACCAAATCTAGAAAGCAGCAATCAATTAAATGAAATAAAGACATACAATGATTGGTTATAGAAATGTGAATAACTCATTGCTTGTAACACCTACCATTGGGAGAAAATACTGATAATACAATAACAGCCAATGAAACCAAATTATTGTGTATTTAAAGGGTTAGAAGCATTGTGTGTCTTGTTAAATAGCCAGGGATTTTTAAATTAATTCCCATTAATTCAATTCTTTATATGTTGTGTAAAGATAGAAAGTTTCGGGGTGTGTTTATAAAGTACAGCTTTCTGACTCTGAGGATATTTAGAAAAGAAAAATACTTGTAAAATTCTAGCAGAATTTTAGACAACAAAAATATTTTTCAAAAGACAATAAAAGACAATAAAATTATCTTGCAAAAGGTAAGTAATTATTAGATTTTTCAATAATCTGATACTGAGAAGCAATCACTATCTCAGCTCAAAATTAAAAATATGCCAAATATAGCACATTCAAATAAATCAGTCTTAAAATAAAATTTATTATTTGTGTGAATATGTTTACACAGGCTAGAAAATGTACTGCACAAATTTGCTCTGCACCTTGAAGGCAGCAATGCATGATTGCAGTTAGAGATCTGCAGTCAGATATTGTAGATGATGAGTTCCAGTTCATGCGAATGACAGGAGCTGCCATAAATATTTTAAAATTTGCTTCTTAGTTAATAGTCCATTAAACAATTGCATACTCAACCAGTCCAAATTAGTCCTTCTTAATTTTGTGCCTAAATAACAGTGTTATAAATTCTCAAGAAAATCAGGAGATCCTGATGGCCTCTAGCAACTCTGTGGTACTGTGTAAGTAACATCATGGAAAATTAGCTTTTGCAATTCTTTCAGGAGGACTCTGAAAATCTTGGAGATGAGCCAGAGGGTTAACGAGGTAGGTTAGCTGTTCAAATATCTGTAACAACACTATGTTTTGGGGACAAATGAAGGCACCACGGCATCAAAAGGAGTGGTAGGAAGTGAAAGTCCTATATTAAGTTAAATATAAGGTATTTGAAGAACAAAAGGTGCCCCAGCATGTAGAATATATAGAAAGAAGGTAATGAGTTTGGGTCCCCATTGGTAAATATAGGTGACAAAGTTATAAAGGGGTAGTCAATTTTTGGGTTATCTACCACTAATAAGAAAGCAAACGGAGAACTAAAAAGGGAAGAATAGGAGGGTCTAAAGCCTTGCATTGTGAAAAGAATGCCTACAAGAGGAAGAAGTAATCTTTCCAGAAACTCTGTGTAACTCAATTTCTTTTCAGCTTCCTCTAAGAGAAGAAAGTCTCTAGCAGATTGTTTGGCTGTAGCTAGGAACAAGATGGTTAAATTGCCAGGCTCAAGACTGACTCTACCCAATTGCCAGGCTCAAGACTGACTACAGCACTGTGTCAGTGGAGGTCTCACCAAAGCCAGCTGCTAATGAGATCTACTTTTTTTTCAAACAATTCCTTTCTGGATCTAGCTGATTTCCAGGCTAATACAATGGGGGAGGGAGGGTTGAGGGTGGGAAGGCTAATATCCTTTCCCACTTATTCTATTCCTGATGTTAACTCTTAAAGTTCATCTGATAGCATAGCAAATAAATTTTAAACATCAACCCAGAATAAGGGTTCTTTCATCTTCCTATCTGCCACCCCTCACCATGTAAGAATAAAACAGGTTAATTTAGTCATATTATGGTGAGAAGGATCAGCTTTCTGTTTGACAAAAATGCTCCAAAGTGAGAAAATTAAAAAAGTACTTGGATTTTCCTCATTTTGGTGGGCAATTACACACTGATCCTTCTGAGACCTTCTCATGACAGTGTTCATGCAAATTAAACCTGTCCACAGACAAATGAAAAAGGATGATCTGTATCAGAGAGCTATCTCTGAATGCTATGAACACCTCTCTTTGCTTCCTACTAGCTGTGGAGCAGGGCATATTAACTGCATGAGTCGCTTACTTTTGACCTTGACAATAGTAGTTTTTATCAGTTTCCATGTATATTTCTATACCAGATTCATTCGCTTCATTGCTTTTAACTGCTCTGTAATACTCCCATCTCAAAGGTATAATGAATACCTTCAGTTTTTCCAGCAGTGTTGTTTCTTTCTTTCTATATCAATATAATAAACACCATTTTTATTTTACAAATTAATAATGCATTTGAATTCTGCAGGTGTTTTTCCTGCAGAAAATTCCTGCTTGCAATTTTCCATGCATTAATATCTTTTTTGAATTGGGAATAATGTAATTGCTCTGGATGGTCAAAAAGGTACCTTAGGCCTTGTAATATGATCAATTTGCCCTTGCTGTAATTGTTCATTCACAGCTGTGTGACAGGTGAGGGTTTTTCTAATAGATGTGATTGTATCAACCATTTTACTGCTTACAAATTTTTGCAACACAAAGCATAAAGATGTACTGAATTTAATTTTCTATAGAGAAACACTTTTTTTTTTTTTNTTTTTTTTTTTTTTTTTTTTTTTTTTTTGTCTTAAAGATCTGGTCTTTGACAAAAGAACGTAAAGTAATAGAAGCACTTTTGAAAAAAAGAGCATAATAATAAAGTGACAGAAAAAATGAATGAGGGAAGCTGGCACTAAGCAAAGACATGGGGTTTTACTAACATGCAATAGAACCTGTGAGTTTCCAGAATTCAGATTGATTTTAGGTCATAAATTTTGTACCTGCTTGTCTCCAAAATATTATTAACATTATAAGAAAAATTTAATAATTTAAATAACTGTGTTCCTTGACACCTATTGAAGGCTTTTCAGACCTTGAAAACAGCTAGAAATTGTAAAACCTGAATAAATATAACCAGGAAAAGTGCCAGATTGCGCACATGGGATGCAGCAACCCTCGACGTGTGTACAGACAGGGGAAGGAGATCAGTCACAGAAAGTGATTGTCCCACACTGCTCTGCATAAGGTGTGGTCTTACCTCAATATTGTGTGCAGTTTTGGCCACTACAATGTAAGAAAGCCTTAGAGCTTTTCAGAAGTTCAAAGGAAGGCAACAATGATCTTGAAGGGCCTTGAGGTGAAGCCATATGAAGAGAAGCTGAGATCACTTGCTTTTTTAAGCCTGGAGAAGAGGAGACTGAGGGAAGACCTCATTGCAGTCTATACCTCACTAGGACAAATAAAGGGGCAGACAATGGTCCTTTCTCTCTTTTTTGTCCAGAGAGTGGCTGGGCAATAGAACAGGCTCCCCAGGCAAGTGACCACAGAACCACCATTCTGATAGAATTCAAGAAGGTTTGGACAATACTCTTGTGCACATGGTGTGGCTCTTGAGGATATCCTGTGCAAGGACAGGAAATCAATAAACCTTGTAGGTCCCTTGCAACTCAGGATATTCACTGATTCTATAAAATGGTTATAGCTATCAAAATTCCTCTTATTTGAAAATTTGGATTATGAAATTATAGAAATTCCTACATAAAACACATATGCCGTCAGGAACAGCATATTTGATTTGCCAAGTAAAGTATGAACATGGTTTTATGGTTTCATCATCTGTGCTGTTCTGCTTAATGTTTTCTGGCTAAGATTTGTCTGACCTTAAAATGTGTCACCAGTTTAGACTTGGTTAGTATTTTATATCATGTATGTTGGGACTGCCCAAAATTAAAAAAGCAGTGATATCACCACTCCAGACACAGAGGAAAAAGATAAAAAAGCAAAATATGTTTTTCTTTCACTAACCTGTAAAACCAGCAATTGAAGAAACTGTTCAAGTTTCATTTGGAGCAGGATTTTCTCAGGATCTTCATTTGCTGGCACTGCTCAGAACTGAGATCTGTAGAAGAGATTGCTTGCTGTCCTCCTACCTATAGCATTTTCCATCACTGCAGTCAACAAGGCAGCATGCAGATGAAACTGGGAATGAGGGAGGCAGGGAAACAAACAAAAGATAAAGATGGCTGCTAACATTTTTTCAAACCATGATTTCTGCTTTTTTTTTCTATTTTTGTAAGATTTTATTGTCACATTAACTTGGGAAATAACATCTAGAAATAACTTTTAATTCTCTTTGAAGAACTAAATGTAGTTGGACACATTCATCTTTCAGGAATGTAATCTTTTCTCAGTGAGGATGACACATAACCTGAAATTGTAAGGTGACCTCTGGAAAGATGAAAGCATATGCCTCTCTATTTCCTGCAATTTTTCTTGTCCTAATTAGTGCTTAGACTTCACAAGATGACAGATATGATCTAAAAAATCACAACTGGCAAAGGCTTCCCCTTTCTCTTTCCTGTACTCTACCAACTGCTTTCTGACACGAAGCTCCATGCTGTTTTTTTCCCCCACTGCTTATTTGACTACTCAGGGTACTGATTCATCTTGCTAAACTGTCAGGACGTTAACCTGAGAAGAAAGAAAATCGGTTTTTTTGATGTTTGTGAGTTCATTTGGATTACCTGAGAGTTGGGGGAAGTGCCAGAGCTGGTCCATGTGTTATCACAAGGGTCTAGGATGTACATGTGAGAGTCAGTGAACAATTAAGCCAATGCACTTATCAGCAGGAAAACTTCACTTGCATGGTTTTCTTTTGTTTTTCTTTCTGTCCAGTAAATTACATACAATGTTTCTAGCTGTCTCTTTTGGCTGATATCTAGAGCAGAGCCAGTGGCAATGTACTGTGGAGACAGCAGCACACATTTAGGTCTTAGTGAGACATGAATTTGATCATTAAGCCAGGCAGATCATCTGTAAGAATGCATAAAATGAAAAAGAATCCATATAAGGTTACATATAAATAGAAAAACAATGACAGATTTTTTTCTATTTGTTAACGTAATTCAGCAAAGGTGTCTACTTACCTTATTGTGTATTAATTGGTTATTAGTGTTTTGTATGGGATAATTTTATTCTCAAAATAAATCAATTTTGACTGCAAGGATTCCTTGCTGCTCACTACTTCCTTGGCATGGGTCTGTACTATAGTCTGTTACAGTATGATCAGATTGCAGGGCAAGGACTTTTTGTTTTGACATGTTTCTCCTATTATTCTGTGCTGTTTATGCTAAGATTTTTCTGGCTGTTGACTCTGTGTGTGCATGGATGGATGAGAGATGGAGAACGAAGGAGAAAGCTGGAGAAGGAAGAGGAAAAGGAGCATACGGAAGGGACAGAGGGAGAGAAATGTTACATCCAGGCAACAACAAAAAAGCAACGGGGTTCCCAAAACCAGTGTGCTAATTGTTCTGCTACCTGGCTTGACCATATGGAAATTGGACATGATATTTACCAAAACCTACTGGAGGTTAATTTTTCATTTGGAAAGGAAACTGCAAGTTTGGAGCTATCTAAGAGCTCAATGTTTTATAATGCTGTGTGCTGAGAAGGAATGAGAAGAAATTTAAATATCAAAAATGCACAAACAACCCTGCCTTTACCTGCCAAAACTGACATGTTTTTACTTCTGTGGAGAGAGAATATTCAAATCTACCTTCTGCTTTTAATGAGTCCTGAGATATTTGCTGCAAACCTGGGATCAGATCAAGTGCTGACTAAATGAATACTGACCATCAGAGCTGCTGATTAAAGGCCTTTTTAGTCATACTAGGTTGGTCTAAATTAACACTGTGCATTTTGGAGACACTTCAATACTCCTTTCCTCTAGCAACAGTATAATAAATGTAAATAGCTAATTTTAGTTTTGTGACTGGACTGTAAAGAAGTTTCCCTTCTCTGCCAGCCACTTAAATAATGTATGAATTTAAGCACAAGGCCAAGAAAATCATGGTATCTTTCCTCACTATCAACTTTCAGAGAAAAGACATTCTCACCTGGTATCATTCAGTTACACATATTTCTAGTTTTGATGCTGAAGATTTTGAAAGTAAAATTAAGAACTTTTGCCTCTCATTGTCTGTGTGCCTGTGAAACGCCACAGTAAGAGACAGAGATGATACCTGCTGGAAGAACCAAATACATGAATTGTTTAGAACAAAATTATAAGGCAACTGGGTTTTTGTATTATTTCTGTAGTATTTACATGCATACCACATGACCTTGTACCTCAGACCACTGACATATAAAAATTGCTTGTATATTGGCAAGGTATTGGTTTAGTAGTGTAATTCACATATTGTATAAGGAAATGAGTACGCCATCAACTGAAAACTACTCATTAGCGTTCTCTGAATAGTATGTCTAAAGGTAACCTTAAAAAAACAGTAAAAGGCAAAATAAAAATTTTAAAAAATGTTTTTGTACATGAAATTAGCTGCTCATAGTGGAAATCTCCTCTCAGTGTAGGGTTACTGGTTTATGCAGTTGGGAGGTCTTTTTCTTTTCAGTTTTTAGGTACAAGAATGAATTTTGCCTACCAAGATGTAGACATTGAGGATTTGTTCCAGCCCAGTTGTTGCCATAGAGTTGTACTGAATCACACACAACTATGACAATTTTTTGCAGTGATCAGCAGACACTGTGGATGTGTTGGTACATTTTGCTGCTTCTCCAGTTTCAGACCACCTGTAAAGAACAGAGTAGGAAGTGTATATAAGCAAAAAAGAAAAGAGATGAGGGAAGAAAATGGGAACAGGTAGAAATGTCACCATTTATTCACACCCTGACATGCAGGCTCGGAGACGAAGGGTGAACAATCTGCCCATTTTGCAGCTGACAGAGCTGATATTCTTGTCCTTGAAAGAAATGCCACAGAGCACTGTCAGCTGTCTTTCTTCTTCTAATCAGTTCCCAAACTCTTCCCAGACTTGAAGTCCCAGGGGAATTTTTTATTGTCTTTTCACTTTTTTTTTTTTCTGCAGGCTTCCTCTTGTCTACTTGTTCATAGACTTTTGCCATTTGCCTCAACTGTGTCCCATTGAAATCAATGAGGATACTTTAGTGTGACAATGAATCATCATATTAAAATATCTGTCATACTGTTAGATTGCTGTAAAGAAAATCAAAGATTAGCAACATATCTTCAGTGTTGTTCATTTCCAGTAAACTGGTTCTACTTTGAGAATTGTATTTTTTAGTGATGGTTTGACAAAATTCACAGGAATTTATATAGACAGATAATTTTTATGGACAGATAATATTGACAGTTTTAATAGTTATAACAGGATGGCTTTTGTTTTGCTTTTAGGAAGCAAACAATTTCATTAAGGAAGCAGAAATGGTTTATACAGCTAGAACAGATCTCAATTAGAGATCGTTAAACTATAAACAAGAAGAGCATGAAGTGTTATTGTTGTTTGGGTTTTTTTAATTGATGCCTCCAGAACAACCGTCACATTGGAAACAGCAGGATTCAGCCTTAAAACTGCGTTGTGCATTGGCACATCAGTTTCATAAGTTCTGCCCACATTATCCTTCTGTCTCCTTTCTCTTTCTATTTGGGTAATATGAGATCTGACATAAAACAGAAGGGTTACTGACTTTGCTGCAGTAATAAAGGTCTGACAGTGAACCTCTTGCTACTGTGTTTTTTAGCCAAATAGTGGCTGAGATATCTCATCCCCATTTCTCACCCTGCTTGGGATGAGAAAGTTCAGCCCCAGCTCATGCAGGGAGGACTGAAATGCATATATTTATGTTATAGGGTTCCCAAATGCAAGAGGAGCAATTAAAGGAAATTTCTCATTTCATGACCTTCTACACAAACTCTTTGCTAACTTCTTTGCTAACTTATAGCTATATGTTCATTTAGAAGGATTATTTTTAGATCAACACTAACACAAGAAAAGTGCTTCTTAGACTTCTGCATTTATTTCACTTTTCACCATGCTGTATCATATATATTCATAAGACAAGCTGATCATGGATTGCTAATTAGGCTGTCTGTACACAACAGAACTTAATAAAATTTGCTAAAAAATAACTTTATTCTTTTCTTTCACTGTGAATTTTTAATAGTTCTTTTAAACTACTGGAAGTTTGGTAGAATAGCAACATTCAATCTGAGAATAATATATATTATTTATTATGAAGTTTAAATGTTTAATTCTTACATATTTGAAAGCATTCTCATTTGCACTCCATTTTTTTGATCTGTAGTGGCTATGACTGTGATAGCCAGTAAAGTCTCTGCTGAGGGTTACTACATAGATAAATTAAACTGTAAGAACATTATGATTTCTTTCTGTATTTTTAAAAAATACATGTGTCTATGGAAACTTGCTAAACAACAGAGAAGAGGTTGTTTGAAGATGGGAGGTGAGATATAGTCCCTTCAGGCAAAAGGCTTCAATTTCTTAGATGTACATCATACTGTACCAAAAGCAGTA
>VXBN01000499.1:18840-49960 GCA_013397395.1 Sinosuthora webbiana
TTTTTTTTTTTTTTTTTTTTTTTTTTTTTTTTTTTTTTTTTTTTTTTTTTTTGGTAATATAACCATAATAGAGGTATTTGTCTAGTAAGGAAATGGCTTTGTTTCAGTCCTGTGAAACAGGGTAACTAATATTTCTTACCTGATTTCATTTTTCTCTGTTTTATAAGGGTCATGAAGAAGCATGAAGAAGTGGCATAAATTAGTGCCATGGAATTTATAGGGTAATATATCTAGCATTTGAAAGAATGGAGTCAAAAGAGGCATTGCACTCTGGTCTTGGCTTCCTATTTGACTCACATTTTAACTTTTCTTACAACAGCCAAATTGGGAAAAAAAAACAAAACAAAACAGAACAAAACCAACCAACCAAAAAACAGACCAAACCAAAACAAAAAAATATTCAGTACACTTAGCCCTGAATTATATTGTTGTACTCCATCTTACACTAAATATTCATTGCTTTACCTGATATCACATAATCTGGTGATGTCATTTTTTCCCAATTAAATGTTTTATGGATAGAGGGTAAGAAGCAACTAAAATGCCAACAATATTTGCATTCTGTTTCTGCATTAACATTGGAATATATTTTATATTTCACATAATCTCCCACGTTCAAGCAGAATGTTTCTTCCATTTTTATTATGGTCAGTATTGCACATGGTATCTGTGGGAATACAATTTCATAAAATTACAACAACACCTGGAATAAGTGCTATGTATGTAATATGGATACCACAGTGATTAATTGTATTCTACAGCCAAGGTCAGCTTCCTTTTAATTGCCATTTGGGGTAATTTTCATCCCACATTAAAGGCAATCGTTTATCCATAATAACGATATCCATCTGTAAATCTAGTTGTGAACACACTGCAGCACCTTTACTGAATCTCTAATACCCATTTGTATCAAACCTTTGCTTGTGATAGCAGCTAACTTTGTTATGGCCTACGCTAAACAGGTAGTAGTATATTCAAGAATAATTACTGTAACATTAGGTCTTATTTTTTCAAGTGAGGTAACATTTTACCTGACAAGAAGATCAGGAATGTATTCTGCTGTCTTCAGAACATATTCAGATAGAGTGCTTTTTTTGTCAAGGTACTGAAGGATCAGCATTAAGCAAGATCTGGACTGATATAATTTGGTTTGCAATCTTGCAACAAGATTTACTAGCTGTCTGTAGATATGGTATTTGTCCAGGCATTTTAAGGGCATCTGTGTTTTAGTGAATTTGGAATCCTAGTTTTAGGCTGTGTATTCCTTTCCATAGTCCTGCCCTCTGTTGCTCTTTCTAGTTAATTTAAATAGACTTACCAGGCTATTCACTCAGAATTTAAGAAGCAGAAGCTGTCTCTACTGTTGGGTTATTCCTCTCCTTTGTTTGATAAATGTTTGCTGTCATGGCTCAATAAGGTATGAGCTGCAGTCTGTTAATTTTGGCAGTTTGTATTTGCTGAGGATACTTTGCTCGCCCTTACATTCACCTGATTCCACTTTATTTATTTACTTTTATTAATTTCTTGTTTAATTCTGTGATCAACCATGTGGCCATTACTAACATTCATTGGACAAAGAGTTGAATGCAATTTTTTTTATTATTAAGTTGAAGAGAGGGAAATTTGATTTAGGTTTTTTTCAATTAACTTGACAGATGCATAGATAGCATTAGATGGATAGATTAAAATATATTAAAAAAATGCTTGCATAGACAACATAGACAATAATAACACTGTAATTACTATTTGAAGTTTGCACCTGATGAGGTTTTTTCACATGAACAGACCTAATTATTCTCAATTGGATGTAGGGACATTTGCATCTCAAAATTTTAGTTTTTAAAAAATACATGAAACAAACTGAAGAAACATGAAGTGAGTTATTAATAGAGGTACAGCAGTTTGACAAAGTCCATTATTAGTAATAATTCCCATTGGAAAGGGAAATTGAGGTCGACCTGTTTTCCTTTGTAACTTTTAATTTATATATAGGACTGTGGGACTAAGTACATTTAGTTGAAATTGTGCAGCATAGCTGGATGAAAGATTTTCATGTTTAGGTATTCATTACTTAATTGTTTTACTCCTGTTATATGAAGAATAATATGTCTTCTTTTGCTTTTCCCAGGTCACTTAGAACATCTTTTTGGTTAAAATAATTCAAGCTGTCTTCATATTTTTGCCAATATAAGTTTTTTAGACCTGGCATAAATTCCCATTTCTTTGTTCAGAATCCTTGTCATTAGCAACATCTTTTTTGGAGAGAGGGAAATGCATCAAGAAACATCATTACCTATTCTGTCCTGTATATTTAATTGCTGTGTTTAGGCAATCAAATAGCTTGTTCTTTTTGCTGCAGGTGTGCACAGAAGCATGTGCTTTCAGTGGTCTTTGAAGAGTAACCAGTAGTAACATCTCCTTACAGTTTTATTAATAAGTTGTTTCATTCAGCACATCATTCTTAGACTGACTTTTTCTTCATGGGCTTTGTGAGAAAAAATAAATTGAGCTTTGATTACAAAAGTCTGTCTTAGTTTGGAAAGACAGGTATCTGCCAGGGAAAGCTGGAGCTTCCCTTGGAATGAAAAATGTAAACCCTCCCTCCAAATTATTATAATTTTGCAATTAGGAGCTTTCAGGCAAAGACATGGGAATAGGAATAACAGCTTTTCACTAGGAGTATTAAAAATACAAATGTAGTAGTGAAAAAAAAAAAAAAAAAGCAAGCAAACAAACAAACAAACAAAAATCCTAGAAAACTCTGACAGAGTCGGAATATGACCTGGCACCCTGTTGGTCAGGGCATTGGAAGCAGTCCAAAAAAATCCTCCTGAGGCAACAGATGTGGTTCTGTTGGAGCAGAGATGATCCTGTAGAAGGGTCCAGTGGTGGTGAGATGGGTTCAGTCTTCTTCTGGGAAATCCAGTGGAAACAGGCTTGTGCTACTGTTCTGAAATCTCAGCTTTTATGCACATAGGAATGCTTGGCTCCTCCCACTGGCTGGAGCATCTCACAATGGGATGATATAATGCATCATGTGAGTCTTAATGGCCGTTAACAGAAGATATCTCCCTGGACGGAGGGATGGGTGGTGAAAGAGATGAGGAGCACTGCCCCACCTGCTTTTAACAGCTGGCCCATTAACAGAAGAGTTATGAGGAATGGGTCATGGAAGAGATAAACACCTCCCCAACCGTTTTCAAGAGATGGCAAATAAAATACACATTTTTGGTTACGTATTGCAACCCAAGACAAAGGCTTGTGGTTGATAGCCATAGTCTATTTTTTAAAATGCCATGCCATGCAACTCGAAGCTTTTGACATTTGCTGCAGTTCATTCTAGGGAATGGGTTATATAGCTAAAAAGGCTTGGACAAAATGGGGTTATATCCAAAGTTAGGAGTGAAACAAAGAGAATTAAAAATCTGAATCTCCTCTAATAAAATCTTGGGGGGGGGGAGGGGGAGTAAAGTTACCCTTTTTTTTAGTAAGTGTAGTTTATGGGATGGTTAGCAAAAGGCAGTTGTCAGGTATGTTACCTGGCTAGCCTTTCAGAATTTTTTCACCCAGACACCAATAAAATTTTAGCATTTGGCACAAGCCTATACATCCAGACATATAAAGAACTTCTGCAACCAAAACAGTGCATCATGTACAGTAAAAGGAGATGAATGTCTAAAACAGTGACAAAATATCCTCTGCAGCAGTGGGACAATGATAAGCTTATTCTACTCAGAAATGAAAGGTTTCTCATTTCAAATTCAATACTCTTTAATGTTTTGGACCAAACCAAAGATTAACAGCCAAGTGATGAAAGGAGTTCTGTTTGGACACACTGCTAGAAATTATTTTGAAGACTGTCAGGTTTAATGCTGAAATAAAATACTGGAAGTGAAGCTCTGCGTTTCTTGCACACTATGGTGACCATAAACTAGAGATAGGAAGAAAGGGCATAGAGAGTGGCAAACAAACCATTTAGTCTTGATGAGCATCAAAAAATTCTAAGTCAGCAGCTACATTTTAGGAAAAAATAAAGAAGAAATACTGGTTTTTCAGGCCTCAAAAGTTCAGCAAGGTACTTTGCTCTAGCTTAGGCCTTATAAATGAAAGATAAGAGAACAGACAGCAAAACAGAAATCCACATTACTGATTCTGTCTAGGAAGTTGAGTGAGGCTAACAGGAATTAGCAGATTGTGTTGCTAAAGATAGATGTCCATCTAACTCATCTGTATCAAGCTTTTGATTCATGGGAGTTTCACCTTCTACTTTTGATACTTTTGGTGTTATTCTTATAGAATAACTCTTTAGCAAGAAGAACCTCTGCTTCATTGTAGAGATACAGTAGTCCAAACTTTAGCTTTCTAGTTAGTTTCTAGTGTAGAGTTAAAATAGGATAAAAGTAGAATTTGTTTAATTTAATTTAATTTTGTTTAATTTAGAATTTAAGTCATAATAGGTATTCTTGAATAGCACATCTATATAGCTGTCTTTGGGAAGAAGAAAAACCTTTTGCACTAAGGTACACTTCTTTCCCATAGACACTCAGAGAAAGCATAATGAAATCAAATTACAATGAGGTTTTTATAATATATTTAAAAATAAACTGTAACTGTACATATAAGAAGCTAGTTGAACAGATGATCTGGGTGGAGTAGCTTAATCAGTCAATTAAGACATAAGTGCAGCTAATTTGTGTTAAAGCTATGTGATTGATGGGTGACTCTGAGGTGTCTTTGGATTGTACTTTTCTCTGAGTCATCCCAAATGAAAAAAAAATTCTCCCTTTCAAGAAGATGGTCTCAACTGGAGAAATATTGGAATAACCCAGGAAATGTAAGAAAGTACTTTAATTAGAGAATTTATTCTGACATATTTATCTCTTAAAGATGAGGGTGAGAATTGCAGTAGTCCTTACATTTTCTATGTAGTAAAATTATGATTCTGCTTGTGTGTACATAGCTGTAGCAAGTAGAGTATTTCAAATAGAGAAACCTTCCAAACTTAGTCAGTGGAGTTTGGATTGTCTCCATTTTTTCTCTTGCTTGAAATTCTTGTGTGAATAAAGCATTTGCTTTAGAAAACACCTTTAGTACTACTGGAAAACTTGTAAACATGAAGATTAAAGGAATAATAGAAGTAAATACAAAATAATCATTCTTTGAAACAATAGCAATAATAATATCAAGAGACAAGACAATCTCTTAAATTATTTAACACTAATATTATTTTGTGCAATGAGCTAGAGAGTATTTTGTGCAGAGAAGATATTAAGATAGTATTTATGCATGCTGGGAGGTTTCAGTAGAACTCTTCATTGTCTTCATTTTCTAAAATTCCATGCAGATTGAATTTTCTTAGTAGTTATCCTTTATGTGCAGTGTATACCAATCCAAATCAAGACTGGGTAAGATCTGCCTTTCTATCAGGCATTCCGGTGATTACACTGACTTTATTAGATCAGCATGAGCAGAAAACAGAGTCAGGGTTTTAGGTTCCCTGGTGGTTTCAGAGCCACATATAGCTGTAATACTTTTCTGCCAAAACAATACTACATAAATATAAGCTTTGTAATGCATTGATGAGACAATGTAGTAAAAAATTTCTGCATATTTTAAGTGGAAGAGAATATCTGGAGATACCAAAACCAGACTCACTGAGTTTTGATTGGTTTTCTGTCATTAGCAATTTCCTTGGCATTTCATTTGCTTATAATTTTTTTCTCTGCAAAAGTGAACCAGTTGCCCAGTGTCTTAGCATTAATAGGGGATAGTATCTACTCTGTTCAGTGAAGAGATGCCAGACATTGGAGATTTTCACTGGATCACAGAGACTTTTCTTTTCCAGTATAGATTAGCTGTACTATTTCCAGTGACAACTCAGCCATTTGGGCAATTTGAAATTAAGAAAGAATTGACAATAATAAAAGTCTTCTTCTCTTGGATCCATCATCTATTTACTTACCAAGCACCACAAATTTCAGGAACTTATGGTGCAAACAAACAACACACTACAGTGTCACCACAGCTGGGACTGTCTCTGTACCTCACCTTACAAATAGCCCTCAGGAACCATACAGATGCACCGAGTTAATTTGCTGACCAATCTGAATTCTACATGGTTTGCATGAACTAGAAAAACTAAGTCCATCTGGATCTTAGCTTTTCCCAATAACCAAGGTTTAACTGGTTGAATATAAGCTGATTCAGGCTTCAGTTGTCAGTTGCCTCCTTGTGATTCCAGTTAATATAGTTACCTGTGGTGTGCCAGAAACACTGACACTGAAGAGACATAGGGTCTGCTGGGGAAGAGACCAGAACAAACCACAGTATAAACTGACCCTTTGAGTAGTATCTCCCACACTTTTCTTTTCAAGAGGTGCACCAGAGACATAAAAAAGAGTACAGGGAAGGGCCAAAATGTGGAACATTTTTGTATGAAGAGATAGTTATTAATGAACCTGAAAAACAGTAAGTGAATGGGATATGATCTAGATGTCCTGTAAAACTGAATGGTGTGAAGGCAAGGAGCATGTTATTATTCTCTGTTTCCCATAACACAAAAGCATAAGACAGTATTGGATACAGTTTTCAGAATGAATGAAAGGTTTGTATTCATATAGTGTATTATATACCTTATTCCAATGTAGGTACAGGCTTTAAGTCAAAAAACAATCATTGTCATTGTGTCCAGTGAAGACAGACAAAACTGCTGCTGTTTTAAAGCAATTCTTTTACCCTTACCAGTTTTCCAAATTTCACATATTTTTGTCTTTATATCCATAGGGTGGAAATAATGAATATCCTTTGTCTGCCTTCCTTTTTGCCCCAAGTTATATGTTGAGGTGTTTTTTGAGTTTCCACTTAATGTCAAATGTAACTCTGAAATATCTAGAGCATTGGGAAATAGAGTAGGTGAAACCTTACAGTGAGGTTTCATTTATGATTTTACTGCTGAACTGGTTTGGTGCTGCATGATTCAATATGACAACACTAGTGGCTGACAGTCTTCTCAGAAAACATATTCCACTTCAGCCATGTGGTAGGAATGTCTTGATGTATCTACCTATCTTCTGATAGGTAAAAATTGGATTAGAATACAATAAATTTATTAAGATGGTCATAGTAGTCCATATGACTCAGTTTTCTAGATTGTATGCTGTCAGCATCTCATAAGAACAGATTGACATTTCAGAAGTGTAGTGTTTTCACCTGGATTTAACACCTTCCTCAGACATGAATCCATCATCAAATGGCATCTGGCCCTTTAGCAGACTTACAGTTTTTAGCTTAAGCAATTCCTTAAATGCCACTTCCATGAGTCTTATCAGTTTTCTCTTCTCAATGAGGCACCTTGTATAAAACTTTCAGTTGCTATAAAAAGTAATGTCTTTTCTTGTGATACAAACATACAAAATCCTTTAAAATCTCCTTAGCCCCAAGTGTAGCACTATCCCAGCTCCTTTAATCTTGTCAGCAGATTAATTCCACTCAGCACAGTTTTCTCCTGGTAAAAAAATTTAATCTAATTTTTCACATCTATAAAATGCATGTTTAAAAAGTTCTCTTTGTTGGATCACATCTGTGTATTGCCATATAAGTATTCATATGAGTACACATACATAGATACATGCAAAGAAACTGCATACATGTTTGTCATGTATGTATTAATGTATATGTGTATTTAGTTCAAGCCCAGTTTATACAGTTTTATAAAGGTTTGCATATAGCTAGTATAAGTTAAAATAGCAATTGCAAATACTAAGAGTGATATCATGGCACTTACAGTTTCTTTTGGCCACTAAATATGTGCTTGTGTAACGATAATCATGGTAAAGACTGTAGTTTTTATCTTTATTTTTATGAGCTCTGCACAGACATTTCTTGAAGTTGTTATTCAAAGTTAACACTTTTTACAAAGAGGAAAATGGGATCTTTTTAAAGGAATACTGTTCTGGAATTATTTTTGGTCATTAGCAGACTTTTCTGGATTTTGAACATGGACCCTCCATGTATTGTATCAGTACAATAGTTGTGGATCAATTAATGGATTACTTAGGTGTAGGTTAACCTTCTGTATATATTTATGAATCTTCTTTGACACTGATGTCACTATATAGGTCACTTTGGTTAGCGTAGAAATCCTAAAAGCTCCATTAGCACTTATGAGAACTCATTATTTGCAACAGCCTTGCAGATGAGGGATGTCAAAAAGGAAATATAGAAATTTATGCACCATGGTTATGTAAAAGAGCTGAATTGTAAAGCTAAAAGTAAAAAAGATTCTCCAGAAGTTTGTGAATGTGTGTGTGTCTGCTTTTGAATTTATATTCTAAAATCAGTTTATCCTTGACCCCATAACCATTTTGATTTGGATCTTTCATCTTTATTTGGGTCTGTTGTGAATAAAGAAAGAAATGCAGTAATAGATACATTTTTTTCTTTTAAAACAGAACATTAAACTTATATCCATTACCCTCCTACTGTGAAAAGTGAAAGTGAAACCTGATTATCATCAAGAATTAGATTTAATTTGTCCTGTTTCTTGGTCTTGTTTGGAGATTCCATGTAATTTGCAGATATTGATCAGTCTTCATGTCTCTACAACTTCGAAAAATATAATGTTACATCCCATTTCAGTGGCTAAGAATGGAAATCATGAAGAGATATGTTTGAAGATTTCTTCTGTACTGAACTAGGTACTGGGCCAAGAATAGAATTAAACTTCTGATTCAGTTTATATGAGATATTATCCTGTTTCTTAGTACTTTGGTGGTTTTTTTTTCTTGAGAGTGGGGGAGCTGTTAGATTTTCCTGTTTGTTTGCTTTTGTAAATGCAACTGCAAAACCAGGAAGTGTCAGAAGTGTTATGGAAACATACATATTTATATGAAAAATGTTTAGACATTGTTATAAAGTAGCAGTAATTTGTCGTTGAGCAGCATGGTCTTGCCGACCCTACACTGATTGAACCTCTGTAAGCATGAAAATTGGTTGCATTTCTATCATTCTTTCACCTCTGTTTAAATGTCCTGTGAAACATGTTTCAAACTTCAATCCTTTGCCTAGTCTGTCAGCCCAAACCAAATTAACTGTAGAGAGTTCTGGAAAGCAGTGAGGAGTTATTACTTTGTGGACAAAAAAATGGCAAAGCTTCTTTATTACTTTTTAGTGTTTAGTTAACCATTTTCAACACATTTGTTTACAGAAGATTAAAAATTTCATGAATTTCCATAACACATAAAAGAATCTATAGGTCTTATTAATTGCATTCAGAACATGTCAATGCAGTACAGACAGCTGGGATAAGAAGAAATTTATTAGTGTTTAACTAGAGAATGCTGGAAAGAACAAAATGCCTGACTGCTGGTGGTAATTGACTATCACCCTTAATTCAGAATGAAAATATTTATGAAAGGTTATCCTTGAGGTTTGCATTTGAATTCAAGGTTCCAGTTTCATGTCTTCTTTGTTATGGGTTTCCTCGGCTTCTATAGATAATATTTTTCCTTAAAGACTTACAAGTGCTCAGTATTCCTGAGCTTTCATTTAACCTTAATTATTTCTCTTTCTTTTAAGCAATAAGCAGTTTTTGCCAAACACCATTACTGGTTATTTTTACTTTAATACAGTAATCCAGGTTTTTAAAACTCTCATGTTGCCATTGCAATCTTTCTTAGTCTTCAGGTATACCCTTTAACTTTCTTAGGTCTAGCTGTTCTTTGCTTCTGTATATGGAGAGACTTCATTCTTTTCCTTGTGTACTCATTCCTTATACGTCTGTGATACAGAATTACAAGTTGCTGCCTTCTAGTTGTCACCATGCCTCAGTTTACTGATGCCTTAATTGGCAGGCTCATGCCATTTCATGGTCATCTTCTCATCTTCCCACATGTCATTTCTTAGAGAAGCAGGATCTTAGGTTTCCTGTAAAATTGATCCTGCGGTTCCATAAAACACATGCTTTTTGCCTGCTTGTAGATACAGGGACATGCTTATGATTAGCAAATATTTAGTAAGCTTGCTGCATTTCAAAGATTGGGATCATTGTTTTGTGTGGTTTCCAAAGTCACCTGTGTGTCTAAAATTTAATGGTCCAGAAAGGAAATAGACATTTTTTGTGGACAGAAAATTAACTGTTAGTTGGTTTATTAAAAAACATGAAAGCTTAAACCAAAAAAATAAGTAGTAATAAGTGAGATAAACAATGTGCAGGAATATATGTTTTTAAAAAGGCTCCTGATGTTGTAACAGATGTGTGGATGCAGCCGGTTAACTTTGTCAATACAGTTTTTTCCTTAGTTATGGCTCTTTTCCTTCAAATCTTGTTCCTAGTATTAAATTAGAACTGTCTTCTGTTTTCAGTTAGATTATTATGAAGGTTTGAAATGGCTAATTATGAGACACAGAACTGTACTCTACTTCGAATCTGAATCAATGTCATCTTGTCTTCCTAAACTCAACCTATGAATTTTGAACAACAGCCATATTTACCTCTTCTAGGAGGACGTGGACAATCTGTGGGGCAAAGCTTGGTAATAGGATGAAGTTATGTCCATTCTCTTTCTTTTCCTGGCTGTATTTTCACTGGAGTGGTATTGTGGTAACTGTGGGGTTTAATAGCCAGTGGTTAGAACAGCACATAGCTACAGAAGCCTGGAGTCCCAAACCAGAGCACTCTGAGCTTTGCAATCTCAAGCATCAGCACAGAAGAACAATTCCCTAAGTCGGTTCATTAACTTCTTTTGTTGGGACTCCCAATACTTTTGTAGTTTTATTTCTGTAGTACTAAACACATTGTTTTGACTTTGAGTCAGGTAGTACTGTGCTGCAAGACTTCAGGGTTTTTTCCTGGAATTTGATTTCTGCCAGAAAAAACCCCAACAATGCCACCCTGCTGTTTCTTCCAAAGTTACTAATCTCCTGAGAAATGGATACTTTATGGATTGTAACATTGCAGGACAATTCATGATGATGGGGACTTCAACGGGCTTGCAGTCCAACACTCTGGCCATGGCAGACTCAGCTGTGGATCAGGCCAAATTGCTCAGGGCTTTATTCTGTGGCAGCTAGAAACCCTCTCTGTGTCTAGGACAGGGCTGCCCTTTGTACCTGCCCTGGTCATGTGAGGGTCCCACTGGCCTTTTCATCCCACCACCTGTACAGAAGGCCTGCTGTCACACATATGGACCTGTCTGCTGCCCCAGTTTGGTGCCCCCTGCAAATTGGCAGGGTGCTCTTGGTCACCTCTCCAGGTCACAAATAGAGATGTTACACAGGACCAACCCCAGCACAGCCCCTGTGGGATTCCACAGGGCACCAACCTCCAGGAAGGTATGCCCCAGTGGCCGTCCCATCTGAGCCCAACCACATAATCCATATTTACCCCCCTGGTGCGGCACCCCATATCCAGCTTGGCTACAGAGACATTGTGGGAAGGTGTTGGAAGCCTTGCTGAAGTCAACCTATATGATAGCTCCTGACTTCTCCATGTCCACAAGTTCAGCCATTTTATAATAGAAGGTATCCAGCTGGTTTATGCACAAGCCACTTTTGGTCAATCACCACAACAATTCCCCATTACCTTTTTATCCTTCATATTCCAAAATGTGCTTCTTAAGGACCAACTCCGTGATTCTCTGGACAACTCCCAGGGGATCAAAGTAAAGCTTGTAGTTATCCACATTACTTTCTCCCTATAGACAGAGATGTGTCACAAACTCCAAGACTTTTCTTGAAGAATGACCTTCCAAGAACATCAGCAAGCTTCCTCAGCACAGCTGAGTGCATGCTATTAGTTTATTTAGAGCTCACAGTAATTGTGGACTGATCCTCCTCTGGTCATTCTCCTTGCTCTTGACTCCTATACATAAATACGGAGAAAGCCCTCATTAATGAATACTGAGACAAAAGTCATTCCTGGTTTAAGCCAACCTCATCTGCCTCTGTGTAAGAGCCCTATGTGTTTGTTCCATCATGATGAGAACCGTTTCCATCTTGTTCTCTTCCCTGTCTACCTTTACTGTAAGTTTTTACTCATCCACTCTTTACTTCAGTCGTGTGACCTTTCCCTCTCAATCTTAGTCACTGTGGTTTTGTTTCCATCCATGTGAAGTGTATGCCTGCCCTGGGGTGGGAGCCTGACGTATTGAAACTGGTCCTGTGCTCTCTTCTGCTCCCATTTCCAAGCACCCTTTTCTTTCAATTCTAAGCATCATTTATTTACAAGTCTCTGGGGTGTCACCTCTCTTCCCTATTACTTCTGTTTAAAAGAATTCTCAGTGTGATTTATCTTTCCAGAGAAATCATACTTTCCACATTATTAATACCAAGGAGAAGTTTGGGTTTTATATCATTGCTTCCGTCCTACCAGAGGATGTTGTTCCCCACCTCAAGTCTTGCCTATGGCTTTTGAAGTCACGATGCCACCCTATGTACAGCAGCATTATTTAGATTTTAGAGCAGATGTACACTTAGTAGAGGAAGTGACTAGTTGATTATAGCTGATAAAACCTGACAATCACTTCCTGAAAACATTCTGATTTTGTCATATTTTTCTGATTATAATCTTGAGACTCTTAACCTATCATTGCTGTATGAATCTAATACATTTTGTAGGTGTTTGTATTTATAATCTCCTGTCTGGAAATTTGTTTTCATAGTTTAACATTTTTATTTCTCTGCTTTTTTCCACATGAAATAGAATATTTACATGTGTAGAGTTCTTATTAATAATTGATATGTATAAATTTAAGCTCATATTAATAATTTTAATGGTTTTGTGGTTTAAATTGCAGTCATTGCCAGGATATTCTCATTTTTTACATGTATATATTCATGCACAGAGCTTTCTTTCATACACAGAAAATCACATGAACAGGTGTAATGAGTTAATTCTCAATATAGAGCCAAGCTGGGGACTAAAATTTTAATTTTGCAACTATATTTACAGAAATCCAGGGCCAAGTAATACGATTAAAAATTTTCAGTACTTTGGTATGTCAAACAATTTTTTAGCTAAATCTCCTGCCTTACTCAAAGACTGTCAGTAAAAATCATCCTAGTCACCTAGCTGTCCCTACAAAATTAGCAGGTTCTTCATGCTTTTGTTTTAGCTCAGCAGTTTCAGAACATCTTGAACGTTTCAGACTACAGTCAGGTGGCCATTTTTATTAACATGTCAAAATGACTGTATCATAACCTGTGGAGCCTCAATGGGCTTTGGTATTAACAAAGCTCTTTTAGTGAAAATTTGGGTTGTTTTAAAGACAATTCCAATTTTTTTTTCTTTCTCACTTTGACATTACAGTTGCAGTAAAGGACCAGAAGGAAGGATTTCCAGGTACCATTTTAGATTTTAACTTCAATGTCTTCAGCTATGTCAGGAAGATCTCTTAGAGTTAAATCCCTGACAGTGAAGATTATACTCATAATTCTGGAATCAACTTCCAGCTGAAGTCACCACATGAGCTGATATTGGCAAAGAACATGCTTTTGTGAGTTCATGTGTTTGAGCTCAGCCTCCACACTGCCTTACTGACTTGCAGAAATTTTCACCTACATTCACACACACCCTCACAGTTACAGGCAAGACCTATTGAAATGCCATTTGTACCCTGAAAGTATAATAGCCATAATATGAAATAGGAGTATATGTTCCTGCTCATAATAAGAGGATAAAGACTCACTATTGGAAGACTGCTGAAATGATAGAATTATTTCCAGTTCTAATAATGGTCTGTCTTCAATTTTTCATGAATGGAGCTTATTTCAGGCAATAAAGTGCTCCCACACTCTCTATTGTAAGTATTCCTCCAGGTGTCCTGTACTCAAACATGTTTTTATGCCCCATAGGATTATGATATATTTCTGTTACTTGGCTGAATGCATAGAGCAGCTCCTTGAATCATGCTCCCTGTGTGAATTATGAATTGAGAACTTGCCTTCTGCTTTATTTGCTGAAAAGGGCAGGCATTCCTTTTGATAATCATTCCTGTGAGCCAGCAGAAATCTGTGGAAAGTGATTACAGATAGAATGAAAACAATGGGACTTGATTTAAAAAAAGAAAAAGACTGAATAACATTAGTAATGACTTGCACTATAACCACTAATAATTGTCATTACTGTGTTAGATGAGTTAGCCAAGTTTTTCCTTCTGCAAGGTACTGTAAGTTTTGGCACAGTCATCTTCCATCCCTTTTGCCCTCTGTATATGAGATGGTCTACAAGTACTTAGATGAAGACATACATCCGTGTGTGTAGTATAAAGGCATTAGATCATAACACTGCAGTTAAATGAAATAGAACAAGGGACTTTAGTAACCTGAAGCTGCAGAAAGGGTCAATCCCCTTTGCAGGCCTCCCCTGTACTAATCCTACCTTTCTAAGGCTACCTGCTCTGGAAGATTACCTTCTATATCTTCCTGTTTCCATCAGTTTTCTGGCTCTGCTTCTCACCAGACCCCTCCACTGGCTGACACAGTTTGCTAATCTTTCAGAAAACTAATGCATCTGGACTTCTCAGCAGACTTTATTCACCAAAGATGCTAACAGGCTGTGCAGCTGTAGGAAGGTCAGTGGAATGGATGCCCAGCTGGGAGCATGGTGGAGCAGGAAAGGAAGAAAAGGATGGAAGTGTAAATTGATCCTTCCCCATTCGAGTAGCTGTGAGCTGATAACCGTCTCCTGATGGGCACAGTGGGTTGGCTGGTACATGTGCAGCACAGCCTGCTGCCCCAGGGCCGCATCTCCCCAGGGAAGAGGACATTACAAAGTGGCTTTGCATGACAACAGGCAAAACAGTATTTAAATTTTATGTCGCACTGGGACACAGTACCTGTGTTTTTGGTCTAATACTATGGTAGCCAGATTTGAATAACATGATACCCTCTTAAGACTTGTGTATGTTCTGTACATCAAATGTCAGGCAAAATTGCCAATTGTGTGTGTTTATTCCTTCCTGGGGTGAACTGAAGTTGTATATACTCTCCTGCAAAATAATCCTGCAGTGAGGGTTGAAGAAAAAAAAAAAAAAAGTGTTATGTTGTGATTTATATCTCTGTTAGCCCAGTCTTTGTTTATCAGATGGAAACACTGGTCACAAAAGGCACACTTTTCAAATGCTGCAATAAATATTTAGGACTGACATCATGTTGCCTTTACTTTCCTAGGTAATTCTTTCTGAGGTGTCGTTCTCCTGTGCATTGTTTCTTCTTTCCTTCTATAGCCTCTTTGTGTGCGTTGTTTTGCAGAGTGAGGAAACACCATGGCTCTGCTTTTTGTTCTACCGGGAATATACAGGAGCATTATATTTTCTTTTTCTCGTAAGCCTCTTTTCTTACTCAAAATAACTACCTTTCATTATTTATAATCTGTAGTAAATGCATAGAGCACTTCACAAAGCAAATAAGGCAAAATCTTTGCACTTTGAAGAACATTATTCTGTGACCTCCAGCAAGCTGCGGAAAAGAAACAAAGACATGATTAAGAGTCAACCACTGTAATCCTACAACAGGAAGTTTAGTATGTATTATGTCATTCATTTAAATGAACCAAAAATTAGCTCCTGAAGACTTCATAGGATGAAACTCAGTGGAGAACAAATAAAACTTTGTTTCTTGTGGTTTTCTTAGGAACTGTGTAGCAGGATTGTTTGAGAGCTAAAATGAATTATGGATGTTAGCATTTTGGCAGACGAGGCTGGCTTCATCAAAAGTTGTCTGTATAACTACATGAATAGATGAATTAAAATCTGCAGACAGTTCTTTATAATTACCTTGATACTCTGCTTCTGCTAAGCATAAGTTCTTAGCCCTTTTGTGAGCCAGTCCTAAAAGCTGGTTTTCCGCTCCATTTTCCATCTTAATCTTGCTAAGACACCTAGTGAAACCAGAATGTGTATAATCAGTTTCTGAGAACTTAAGCAGAGATTTAGGAGGATTTTAAGCAGTACTACAAATGTGGAATGTATATGGGTAGATACATACAGAAACCAAAAATTAAATGGTTTTGTATAATTTTGCATGATTGTATCTGCATTGAAAATAGTTACATTAATCTGAAATACAGAAAGGGAAGTGACTGAAGAGATCTATGAGGTGTTTCAAGCCCTGGTTGGATAAGCATCATAGTTGAGCCTGCTTTGTACAATAGATTGTACTGAAGACCTCATGTGAGCTCACACACACAAGTAACAAAATCCTGAAATACATGTCAATACTTAGGATACAAAAAACTGAATCTCCAAGCATAACTCTAAAAAAAGAATTTTACTAGCCAGCCTCACCTCCTTGACTGATAAGATCATTGAGCAAATCTTCCTGGAAATTATACCGAAGTATGTAATCAGACACATCCAACATATTTTCAGCAAGAGCATATTCTGCCTGACCAGCCAAGTGGCCTTTAGTAATGGAATGACTACACCAGTGGGCAAGAGAAGAGCAACAGATGTCATCTACCCTGTTTCTGTAAGGTCTTCCTTATGAGTCAGTCCTCCGTAACATTCCTGCCACTAAACTGCAGAGATATGAGTTTGATGAATAGAGTGTTAACTGGATGAGGAATTAGCTGAATGGCCATGTCCATAGAGTTACAGTCAATGTCTCAGTGTCCAAGTAGAAACTAGTAATGAGTGATGTCTCTCAAGGGTGTTACAGAAGGATCTATACCATCAATTTGTTCTTCAAGGACAATGGGATTGAATGCTCCCCTCAAGGGTTTTCAGAGGGCACCAAGATGTGTGGCACGGTCAACATGCTGGAGGGAAGGGATACAATTCAGAGGACCCTTACAGGTTCTCAAATAGGGCACCTGTGCATATCTCTTGAAGTTCAAAGGGGGTAAGTGCAAGTCCTGCACCTGGGTCAGGGTAACCCTCAGTATCAGTATGGGCTGGGGGATGAAGAGACTGGGAGTGGCATTGCCAAGAATGACTTGGGGGTGCTGGTGGGTGAGAGGCTGGACATGACCCAGCCGTGAGCACTCCTAGCCCAGAAAGCCAAACGTGTCCTGGGCTGCATCCAGAGCAGCGTGGGCAGCAGGGGAGGGAGGGGATTCTGCCCCTCTGCTCTGCTCTGGTGAGGCCCCACCTGGAACCCTGCATCCAGCGCTGGGGTCCCAGCACAGGAAGGACCTGGACCTGCTAGTGCAGGTCCAGTGAAGGGCCATGGAAATAATGATCAGAGGGCTGAAGCAACTCTTCTCTGAGAACAGTCTTAAAGAGTTGGATGATTAACCATGGAGAAGAGGAGGCTCCAGGAAAACCTGATTGCAGCCTTTCAGTACTTAAAGGGAATTGATAGGAAATTAAGATCACAAAGTAACCATGCATCAGGACTACCTACTGGTGTTCATTTTTCTTTCATTGTTCTGTAAGATGTTAACAGAGTAATTGCACTTGTTTGAGTTTCTCCCTCCTTAACAGCAGATGTAAAAAACTGGGAAGGAAACTGGAGGTAAGGGAGGGAAGGTGTGTATTATTGTGTGGGTATATGTCCGCTTTCTAGGTTGGCCTCAGTAATTTCTAAAATATTTCCAAACCAAACAGTTTCTGGAAGGTGCAAATGGCACTCTTTCCTGGAAAGGAGCTATGAATAAAAACCCAATCAGTGACTCTCACTGTTCTTTATTCAGAAAGGAATATGTTACAGATTTCATGTAATTTTAACAAAAACTTCTTTATAGGTTAACATGAGCATCTTTTAAATATATGTATTTTTCCTTGCAATAGATACCACAGTTCTGATACAAAATGTCCTAACTACTGAACAATCATTTTATACAGACTTACAAGTTTTGTACAGAATGATCTCAGACAGTATTCTGTTGCTTATTGTGATACCAAAGAAACATATTCTTAAAACTGTAGAAAGAAATTGAATCTCTGAGGTTTATTTGCAAGCACACAGTAAAAGTTTTTAATTTTTTTTTTTTTTTGCTTCCTATTAAAATGTTTTCGGAAAGGTTTCTTTATTTTGGCATATCACGGGCTTTCAAGCATGATTGGAATTCTGTATGGCATCATAAATCTGATTTGCATGTCATCTTAGAGACACTATTCAACTGTAAATTAATTATGGAAAATAATGGGACCCCATAATTAAGATCTGGAAAAATTCAGTAAGATTATTTTCTATTGTATCTTAAGCATTTTTTATACTGAGTGAATATGCTTGAAAAAGGGGGTTGTATTTTATTTCTGAGTCATTCATAAACTGCCAATAAGCTGCTGAAGTGTCTAGTTGCATTGTGACTGGAAAATATAACTCTAAAAAGTTAGTAATTTCTTACTTAAGTTTTCTGCTTCATATCATAGTCGATATGAATCAGCACCAGCACTGTTTGTTAGGTTTTAATAAGATGGAAAGATATTCTTGACTGTTGATTGTCAATCACTGAGTTCCAGTTCATTTCTGGTCCTTCTATGCAACGTGGGGAAGCCAATCAGAGTTTTAAGATTTTTTTACTTGCTAACAAGTAAAAGGATATATCAAAAAGAGGATCACGATGTTTTTCCTAAATCATTACATGTTGATGGAACTATGTTTATTAATCACAGGAAAATAATGCACAATGTTATTTTGTAAAATTATTATTATTATTTTGTTTAAAATACAGATGTCTGAGACATGCTGGAAGTATTATTAGAGTGATAGAAAATACAGAAGCAGCATAAAACTACTTTTTACCTATGCAAATGTTGAGCAGATGGCTTATCTTCTTCTGTGTGATGGCTACATGCTTTCTGGGTTTGACACTGTTCAGGTGTAGACTATAGCATTGTACATAAATAATATTAGCAAATTATTCTTAATAAAGTAGTTATTTACTGGCCTTTATTCTCAAAAACATAAATGCATTATTAAAAATCTCTTGTACTCATTTTTTTACAGGAGACTAAAAAAACAAAACTAGTGGCTTTATAGAAAGATACTAACCCTGCTAAAATATTTGTATTAAAGAATGCCAGTTTGCAATTCTTTACTTAAAATTTTGGTTGTTATTCAAGTTGATCATGGTCACTAAATGTTGTCCTTAAGTAGTCAGATACGAAAGATGTGGAGACTACTAGCCTGTTTCCAAGATGTTCCAAGTGTCCAAAAACCCAATTGACTCTCAAGCAAAGGGTTCAGAAAGTAGCTTTGCAAAGCTTCCTGAAAGAGCTGTTTGTAGTGGTTTAAGGCAGATTTGGGGAGGAACCCTCCTAAAGGGACCCTCCCTCCCCTCCCCCAACCGGTTCAGGGAAGAAAAAACCTCCTCTGAGAGAAGCGGAAAGAACCCTGTTTATTAAACAGACAAAGCACTCCCCAGAACAATAAATTGGACAATACCAGATGACAAGAACTTCGTGCTGCTCTGGAGAGATGACAGGATTAGAAAAGAAGTCCTTCCTGGAGGTGGTTGCTCTGTCTCAGTCCCTCTGGCACTGGGACACGCTGCGCAGGATGGATCTTGGTGGGTTCCAGGTGTGAGCCCCCACGGCGCTCCCCCGAGTCCTCAGTCCAGAGAGATTTTAACCACTTGCCTCTTCCAAGGGAAGACGGAACAAGGAGGAAAAAAAAAACAGGAAAGAAAAAAAAATTAGAAAAAAAAACAGGAGGAGAGGAAAAAAAGTGAAGCTTCTCCTCCTCCGCTAGCTACTGCCTAACTAGCTAACTACTGAAGAAAAAGAAAATCTCTCCATCCCTCGCTGTGTGTGGCTGAATCACTCTCAAGGGCAGCCAGCGGAGGAAAGTTTCTGAAAACAAACTGTGTGCCTCTCCCTTCCCCCTGCTCCCAGACCCAACACCAAAGGCACACAGGGCAATACCCAACAGAGACCCAACAGACAGTTGGGGATACAAACCTCACCACATCACCCCAGGACACTGTTGTAAGTTATCTCTTCCAGGGATACTACTGCATGTTTTGTTACAACAATGAAACTAATAAGCTTAATATTTTTTAAGGAAATCACTACTTTTCTGTGTCCTGGCTGCAGCCACCAAACTCTTCCTTACACACTGTTTCTTTTTCCCCTGTTCAGTCAGTACTTAGACACCCACAATATCCAGATGCTTTTAAAATGAAAAGCTGGTTTATACGCCCATTCCTGCTTCCAGCTGTTGCTTTTCTGAGGTGTGAACATTCTTAAAGATCATCTGATCCATCTACTTTTATAGGAAAGAAATCAAATTGTTAAGTTAAAAGACAACATTAACTGGGAATACCATCTTCTATATCTTATATTAAGATGCCTTACTTTGTGCCTGTAGTTGGAAACTCTTATTTTAGACTGCTGACTTCATTCCAGAAAATAAAAAATGTACTAAAGATGCAAGTAAATGGAAAGAAATATCCGTGTGATTTGGAGAAAATTTGGCAAAGCTAAATAGTGTGGAGAAACTTTTAATGTAGAAATCAAGGAAACCATATCACTTAAGCAGGAATAATTCTAAATTTTATTAAAATTAATATTATTGATATTTTTAACTTGAAAATTTTAATAGTGATTGTCACATATTTTTCTAATAAATATAATCGCACCTAAAATATTCCTTAAAAATCCAGCCCTTGAAGTTATGTACTGTTAAGTGTGCTTACTGTTGTGAAGATAAACCTTTCTCAAGTGTCATGGCTGGGAATTTTTGGGTAGGGAGTATTTTTTGTCAAATCAGAGTAATTCTTTCTTGAAAAAATTAAAATATGTCAATTTGTTATTATGGTGAGTTTTCCATGGTAAAATTTAAATGGAATACTTATTCATTTTAATTGGAATCAAAAGGCTTTAATTCACTGAGTTAAAATTAATTTTCTTTTTACTTACTAAGACGTTAATTTGTATTTCCCCCCATGGGGGCAATGGCTCATAAAAGATGCAAGTCCAGTTCCAATCTGATAGCATTCCAGAAGTGAACAGATTACTCTTTGGATTACACTTGCCTTTAGATAAATTTATTTCATTGTAGGAGGCAAATAGCATTTAGTACGTAAATGAGGAGAGTAAAATGTTTTGCTGTCTGAAAGAGACAGGAAACAAGATCAATATAGCACTAAAAACATAGTAAAGTTTTTAAAGACAAAAGATCTAATATTAGTTTAACTGGCAGCTGATACTGATGACCTAAAAGTAAACATACTTTTTTTTGGTAAAAGTTCCATCTTTTTCTACAAAAAAGGATTCATCAACTCTCCTAATAGGCTTTTTGGTATTGTATTATATTGTATTGCATTGCATTGCATTGCATTGTATCATATTGTATATATTTATTTATTTAGAGAGGCCATTCGAAGTTAACAAATAAATTTTTCAGTTCTGCTGTAAGCTACCATGCAGTTAATTCAGTTCCACATAATTCCTGAAAAAATTGGAATATTATTTGGAATTATTGGAATACTATTACTATCGCTTTTTCAATAGGTCATGCTCATCCTCAGCGTTTTTGTTGTCTCCCCTAAGTTTGGAAAAAGAGACATTTTAGCTATAAGGAGTTGCAGCTCACTAAACTCAATACTGTAACAATCAGCTCAAAATTTATAGTGGATATTTCCACTGTATCACAAGGTCTGTAACTTGCAAACCTTTTCCTATACCAGGCAGTGTCATCACAAGGTCAGAGAAACTAGATTTGGTGTAGTGATGCTGGTTCCACTAGGCTTGAAACCTTATAGACTTTTCCAGACCTGTTCTAAATCTGTTTCATTAGTAAGTTCAAAGGGATTCCGAGCAATTATAACAAAGACTATAATTACTGAGAACTTGAAAATAAGGGTGAGAAAGTTCTCAAGTAGATAATCCCTAATAAAAATTATGTAAATATTTAAAAAAGAATGGAGGGGGTCTCAGATTAGTACAAAATAAAAACTCCAGCATTTCATCCTAGTAGCTGAGTGTAGCAGAATTAGATCTGTGTTCATGCTGGTTTATGCTAACAGTAATGGGCATAAAGAAAAGGAAGTCACTGTAGGCACTGCAGAGATGCCAAAAACTGACCTGGACCTGTGCCAGGTGTTCTGCAGGATGTGAGGTGTTCACACCATAAACACCAGGAAATTTGCAGGAACTATATACTTTTAAATGCAGAGAACTGATATGATTAAGATCTCTACATGTCCAAAATGGAAAATAAATCTAATAGAGAACCTGTAACTCTGGTATGTGTTAGAGATTCCAAAGGAATTAATTCAAAGTCAGTGTACCTGCAGTAAAAAGTCAGTAAACATATTAAGTGATTCCTCCTAAAGCCTTTCCATCCATTTGTCAGGATTCCAATGTCTTTTTTATCTGGCAAGATAGTGGAGAACATCTGCATCCAAAGTGACTGCTCAGAGTTTTTGAGTACAGGAATAAAAGTATCTATCTTGTTTCCCAAACAGATTCACCACTCAGACAATATTTGCTACTGATTTCACCCTGTTTTTCAGAAAATAAGCATGTAAATGGTACAAACTTAAGGCTTTCTTTGAAATAAAATACTTTACGTAGCCTCAATATGTTTTCTGAATGTTTGAAATTAATTGGAAAAATAAACCACTAGTCCAGATGTTTTCAATGGTGTTGGGTCTCTTTTATTTTATTTTATTTTATTTTATTTTATTTTATTTTATTTTATTTTATTTTATTTTATTGGAGTATTTATTAGCTGACTTAAAGCATATTATAGTTCATGTGAAATATCAGCTCAGCATTTCAGTAGTATCTCAAATACTTCGGTGGAATGTGTTTCTAATTCATAGTATGTTAGATCATAGTACATACACTGTACTCTCCAACACAGGCTACTTTAAGTGTAGATTTTATTTTGCTCTTTCATATGCCCCAATGGTAATCTGTTTGCTTTGGGGTGAACTCATGAAATGAAGCATCTGGAGTTTAGGATGTTTTGATTTGCTTCACTAGTTTCACCAAGTTCTTACTATATCACAAAATATTTATTGCTAGAGCTCTTACCCTGAAAATAATGTTGCCGAAGGGTAAGGAAACCATAAAAATGTTGGTACCCTTTTCCAGATTACAATTCCACTAAAACTACTGCAAACCTTAAGTGCAGGAGCTCACTTTCCCAATCTGAATATAAATGTCTATGTTTTATAAACACAGTCCTCTGAAATGAACCAGTCTGCACTTGAATCACCCATCAAGTTACAAGTGCAAGGTCAAACAACACTTGGCTTAAGAACATTCATATAAAGTTGATTTAGTTATAGTGATAGTTCCATATTCTCTTTTATATTGCAAAAAGATATCAATTACATTACAGGTAGATTACAGTTGTAAAGCATAGTAACTCTTATGTATGCATGCTGAAGATTTATAGATGTAACATTTTTAATTCAGGCACTTGTTTCTGTATATAACTGAATAAGGATAAATCTGGGTATGGAAGAGAAAAGCAGTCTCAGAGGCAATTTGTTTTTGTTTCAGAGTAAGGCAGAGAAGCTGTAAGCAAATTCCTTCATTGGTTCTCCCCCTTTGGTAATCCCCATGGATTTCAGCAGCTCTTAGTCAAGCCATGTCACAGGCACTGAAATTGCTCTGTGTACCCATGGCTAAAGAAAATAGCATATTTCTTATCTTTTTCAGTTGTAGAAATTAGGCAGGGCAACTTTGAGTAACAAACAAAAGATGAAACATGCTTACCCACCCAAGCTAACAAGCAGTGTCTTAACCCTAGGATTTATTGTCTCATGTTGATTATTGTAACTGTGTACTTTAGGTGGCATTGAAATTAAACTTTTTTTTTTTTCTTAATGAACTTCTCCCTAAGTTCTTGCAGTAAATTGTCCTTGTTTTTTAATGGAAAAAAACCCTAAACCTAAATACTCATTGTTTTCAAGAAATAAGCATTCTGTCGTGGGAAGTAGTGTTGCTTTTGTAAACAAGAGAGACAGGACAGCTAGAGAGATGAGAGGCACATGAAAAACACAGATTATAGTTACATAGAAAGTACAAGAGTGCTGTTGGACTTATTCTCATACAAATAAAAGTTTTCCCGGTACCTTTTCTTTTAATTTCTCATGTCTTCCTATCTCAACAACTATCTAGTTGAAAAGGGAAACACTCTTGAATAAAGGGCTTATTACTTCATTTTATGTTGTGACAAATCCTATTTGCTGAACTAGAAAGGAAAACAGTTTAATAGTTTGTAACAGTTAAACATAGATCATATAATTCCATTAACTATTTTCTACTACATTGCAATTTCTTTGAACTAGCTATCATGCAACAAAATAAAACAGTCTGTGAAAATCCAGGTGATGGAACTCTACAGATCAAAATGGCGATTGAATGTTAAATGGTGTGAGTAGTGAGCATTTTAGACAGTCATGTTGTCCTTGTCCTGTTCAGTGTGACATATTTAAACTTTGTTTTTATCTCTGCCATTTTTGAATTGTTATGTATTGTAGTTGTATCAAGTCTTTGGTTCATATAAGATTATGCAACTTCCCACTATCCATGTGTAGTGGTTTAAGGCAGATTTGGGGAGGAAACCTCCTAAAGGGACCCTCCCTCCCCTCCCCCAACCGGTTCAGGGAAGAAAAAACTTCCTCTGAGAGAAGTGGAAAGAGCCCTGTTTATTAAACAGACAAAGCACTCCCCAGAACAATAAATTGGACAATACCAGATGACAAGAACTTCGTGCTGCTCTGGAGAGATGACAGGATTAGAAAAGAAGTCCTTCCTGGAGGTGGTTGCTCTGTCTCAGTCTCTCTGGTGCTGGGACACGCTGCTCAGGATGGATCTTGGTGGGTTCCAGGTGCGGGCCCCCATGGCGCTCCCCCAAGTCCTCAGTCCAGAGAGATTTTAACCACTCGCCTCTCCCTTCCCCCTGCTCCCAGACCCAGCACCAAAGGCACACAGGGCAATATGCAACAGAGACCCAACAGACAGTTGGGGATACAAACCTCACAACGTCACCCCAGGACACCATGGTAAAAAGAGATGATTTCTTCTAAGAGACTGATGTAATAATTCACAGAATTTTAACTAGTTACTCCTAAATGTCTCTCAAATTAAACAAAATTATAGGAGTGGTTTACAGAACATTAGTCCATCATGAGGTGTTGACAGCTGTAAGAGAATATATCTGACAAGTGGTGGTGTTACGGATTATTGGAAAGTAGTTGAAGATACTTCATTACAAGAAATATTCAGAATATTTGTCTGTCCCTTGGGAATTCTTAATGGCTGTAATTTTGTCAATGAGTAACACACCAAGCAGTGTTTCATCCACCATGCAAGGAAGTGGGATGGGTTGGTGAAATATTTGAGTAGGAGGCATATATCTATATTAGTTACCCTAAGGTTTGGAATAGCACAGATAAAAATAAAAACCTAAAGATGGTACATACATATCACTGAGACATTAACAAAACTGCCTTCTGCTTTTCCAGATACATGTAAGTTGATTTTGACAGGTGGTTATAAAGCTTAGGAGCACTTTAGAGGTAGGAAGAGGAATCAAACTTACACTTGTGTTGTCCTCATGGAAGAGGACATATCTCTTGATGGCAAAGAGAATGAGCACTGAAAGGAGGAGTCAGATGATTATGATTTTTTCAGGTGACACTTTGATGTTTATCCTGTAGTGAGGGTTTTTTGCTTTCATTTCCTGATAATTTTGAATTTTGTTTGCAAGATTTTAATAGTGACCAAACACTGTGACTTTCATTAGAAAATTAGTAAATTTAAAAGTCATAAAAAATAAATGTTTGGAAGTAATGATTTTACAAAGACCATAAGTTTCTTCACATCACTTTTGTCTGCAAAATTTCTTAAAGATTAGACTTAGTAAGCATTCATTCTAATTGAAGGTTATATGATGATGAAAAATGAAGAAAATGACAGATTTTAATTATTTTATTGCAGAATGCCTCCATATTTTGACTTTGAAAAAAAAGCATCAATGAATTTAGATGGGCTCTGTGGAAAGGAAATTAGATAATATTTTGGCTTCAAAAATCTAAAACTGATTAGTTCTCAAAAAACTCATGCATAATCGTTAAAATAGAAACTCTAGTAACTGACGATGATGTAAATCTTGAGGATATTTTAAAAGAGAACTTTTTTTGCAGTTTCATCATGATTTTAAACCTAAAAATACTGCTTTGTTCACTTTTAATCTGATACCTGAAATAAAGTGATGAGGGATGTGTATTTTAGATCAGATGATTAAATATGAACCCAAAAGTATATCTAGTTTGTATTGTTTAAATATTAGGAATTATTGAAAATATCATCAAAGATGAGATGGAAGGGTTCTCAAGAGTACATTACCCACTGCCCTCCCCCAGTGATGCCTTCTGACTGTATATGTGTGATTTCTGATAGATATCTACCCATGCTTCACAATGGCAGAAATATTTGAGGTTCCACAGCTCCTGTAGACACTTTATTTCGGTGCTAAAGCATCCTTAGGATTTTTCCATTGAAATTTGATATTTTTTTCTTCAATTTAGACTCAATACTTCCAGATGTGTCAACTTTAAGATCTGGTTTTGTTATTACCAGCATTTTCTTGTTTAGGATCTGAAATGCTAAAGTGCAACTGCATATCTATAGGGCTTTAACTCCAAATAGGAAGCTATGGATATTTCAGTGTAATGTCTACCCTCACAAAGCTACACTTCGTGTCTCTCTTGTCCTCTTAGCTGGGGAGAGTGGAATGAAGTCAGGAGGAAAAAAAGGCACCTGTGGGTTAGAGTGGTCTGGCACAACTGACCAACTGTACTAAAAGCAGCAATGTTTTGAAAGGTTTTGCTACCTATCTATAATGCTGACTCTCAGAGGTCTTGTTTGAAGACATCACTGTGCAGCAGACATTTTTAAATTAATTTCTTCAATACTAAGTCTCTAAGATTTGTTTTCAGAGAAACTGTGATATCTGTGTCTTACATGGTTTCCTTTTTTTATTAGCTAGTTCATTCAGGTTTTAAAAAAAACAGTCTCCAAGCTTAGTGTGCATGTACTTTAGGAAATCTAAAACATGTGTTGAATTAAAAAAAAAAAAAAATTAAGAAAAAAAAAACCAAAAAAGAACCAAAAACCAGAAAGAAGAAACCAACCAACCAAACAAACAAAAAACCCATTGCTTCACTTAGGCTTATGTGAAATTTTTTATTCTTCAAATCATTAGTGCTTGAGAAGAAACATACATTATAAGGTAATGTTTTGAACTAGGACAGATTTTAAAAATAGCTATTCCTTTTCTCAGTGCATGTTGGGTAGCAGGTCTTTGGAATTCTGTAAAATATCCTGAACTGTGATTCAATCTAAAAGAATATGGTCACTACCCTTACAAAATTTACTTGTAGAAAAAAATTATTTATTTTATTCTTGAAAGCCTACTCCAATTTTTATATAAAATTAGTTAATTCAAGATACAGGTCTGAAGGATCTTCTTCTGTCTGATGCAGATGTGGATCATCCTTCAGTAAATCTGATGTATTTCTTTTCTGCAGTTTATGCAGTCATTATTTTGCTTGTGTTTCAACATTTAGCTCTGTGGCATTTAATTTTTTCAATGTAGGCCAATGTAGATCACATGGCTTATTTTCATGATGCTCATATTTATTTTCTGATCTTAGAACAAGACTGTCTAAGTATATTTCACATGTTAGGCATGTGGCTCAAAAAAAATCCAATGAATTTTCTAATATTCCCAGGCTGTCCCTGTGTACTACGCTTTAATGACTCCCTGTTCTGATAACTGCTGATTTTGACATTATATTCTCAATGTGATTTTAGTGACAGTTTTTCTCTTCCTTAAAGCAACATCTTAATTAAGGCTTCACATGGGTTGTTGCAATAGACAAATTTAGGTAAAATATTCCAAAGTTACCAGAGGGAAACTCCTGCAGATAATTTTTTCTTCAGAAATCTACCCTAATCAGCATCTGGGGCAAAACATTCTCTGTTTTCCATGCACAGTCCATGAATGCATATTTTACTTTATTCTGGACTTTTATTCAGATAGGTATTATAAAACACCATCTGGTTCTTTAGTGACACTAAAGATTTGGTAGAATATTGTGGTAGCCCCTCCCTCTTATTTATCTATCAGTATTTTCTATTATTTTATCTCTTCCATTCACAATTATTCTTATCTTTAAGATTTTTCTTGACAACTAAGCTTATGCCCTCATAAACCAGCTCTTTAGGACTCCCAGATCTTATCTCTGAGGGGTACATAATACTTTTTAATCCACCGTGATTGCCTTTTTCTCCATGTGTACATGCACTGGCACTGACTATCCTCTTCCATTTCCTCAGCTAGTTAGTAAGTTTTTGTGTTTCTCCAGCATCAACTCTGTACCACTCAAAGAACAGCTTGGAGCCAAGAGCAGCTGGTTTTAAGGTGAGGTACCAGAGATATCCTGCAGCTGGGGAAACTGACTAGTTAGTTCCTCTGTGTCTCACCTGTTAGGCAATCACTCATCTCTGAAAGGACTATTTCTTGCCACAGAAAAATTTACCTTCTGTTATAACCTCTTGTATAGACCTCGTTGAATTCCCAATGAGGTCTTAATACCAGCAACCCTCTAGTCCTCTCCTACCACTTGAGTTTTACCCTCAGAAATAATGAAGTAATGAGATGGAGATATTATCAACATTTAGTAGTTTGACCCTTGCTTTTCTCTAAAGGAGGAGATTTTGGTGTTGATACTCCATTTTGCTGCTACATTTTGGTGAGGAGAGAAATCACAGAATCCTGGAATGGTTCAGGGTGGAAGAACCCACAGTGGGTCATCTGGTCCAACATCCCTGCTCAAGCAGGGTATTCCCAGAGCACATGGCACAGGATTTCATCTAGACAGTTTTTGAATGTCTCCAGTGAGAGAGACTCCACACCCTCTCTGGGTGATCCTTTCCAGTGCTTGGTCACACACACAGGAAAGTTGCTCTTCCTCATGATCAGGTGGAACTCCTTGAGCATCCATTTCTTCCTGTTTAGATCTGATATTTAAATATCCTTTGAAGGTTAGTTAGAATATAAAGCAGTGTCCAGAGTTTCAGCCTCCAAAGGCTCATGCTCACCCTTATTTTAGGTTTGTTGTGTGTCCAACCAAAGGTGAAGGGAAACAACTACATACTACAACTAAATATTGAAATATTTCCCCTTGGCTTTGGCATAAACTAAAAGAAAAAAAAATTAGAGTCATGATAAATTGGCTTATTTGTGGAGTTCTTTGGGATTTTTTAATTATTTTGGGGGTTGTGTTTTTTCCTTTTAATTCCGTTCCATTGTGTGTTAATTCTGAGAAGGATTCAAGAGGGAAAAAACACACAAAATCAATAGTCACAATTCTCTAGGAAGAGAAAACCTGAAAAAAACCCATTGCTGTGAGTTTCAATAAATTTTCCATTTTTTCTGGAAATTATCTCCTAAGGTGATGATAGGGTATTGATGCAAATGTCATGCCAAAACTACAGCTTTGGTGAATATGCAACCCAACTTCTCTAGGGAAATATGTGTGTTTAGTGGAGACGGTACCAGACGCTGAAGTGCTGACAGCTCATTGCTGCCTTTCAAGACTGCTTCTGCAAATTGCATAAATTCCTTGTGTTACAGATGTATTCTGCAGTTCAGCTATTAGTCCATTTACCTTGTCCATTATAAACCATAAAGTATAAAATAAAATGAGTGAATTAACTCACATATTTGTATACCACACAACAAGCTGGTTGAATGAGAGTTAGATAAAACATTATATTTTATCATGAAGTTTGCCTTTTCTTGCGATATCCAATATTTTCGGTAACTGCTAAATATTTATATGAAATCCTAAGAATATTTAAAATAATATTCTTATTTCATTTTTATATGAAGTTTTTCAGTTTACAGCATAATCTCAATCAGATAACAATGTATTTTATGTAGACATGCAAGGTCATCTTTTTCAGGTATTGGGAAAGGTCTTGGAGAAGTAATTTGTATATGGCAGAAAGAACAATTTTGTTATTTTGTTTGTTTTTTCTGAAAGGCTTGTGTGGGACATGTTGATCAAAAGACTTTATGGCATTTTTCATTAATTTTGAAATAGCACATTCATTATTAGTCTTTGGTATCAATGTAGTTCTTGCTTATAAAAAACAACCTGTGGTTCTTTCAGGCATGTTCTGGTCCTGACACATATGTGATTCAGAAATTTTTTTAACTCCTCAACCTTCACTGTAAGACAGGTGTAAGACAGGTGTTTCTTCATTTGTCCTGTCAAAATAAATGGAAATTTCAAATTTTAATTCAATATGGAAAGACATTCTAAACCCCTCCTTTCTTACTGTAGAGCTGCAGGCATGGATGGAGAAATCTGTGGAGGTGGCAGGTTCTATAACCAGCAGAGAAAAACAGTTAATGCTACTGTTGATTTTTTTTTCCATTCTCTCCATTCAGGTTTAATACTTTGTCAGTTTTGCCTTCAGATCCTCCAGTAAATGTCTCACTATCCTACCATAGGCAACACAGTTGCCTGCTTTGCTTGAGTGCCAGTGAGTGCACGCTATTTTTTGGTGTTATTTGGAGGTTTCAACTGCCTCTAACCCTATTTACCTTATCAGACACATTTATGGCTCTGACAATCTTTTCTATTTCTTTTTGGACAGGAGCTAAATATCATTTGAAAACATCTCAAGGCATTTTCATTGAAAGTATCACCATTTCAGAAAGCTCTGTACAACTGATGACTAAATAAATTTTCTTTTTCTTATTTTTTTTTCGTTAAGTGAGCAGTGGAGCTGGAAAACTTGGCAGAAAACTCTTTTGTCTTTCCTGCTTGCATCTATGGAAGCTGGTTTGCAAGGTAAATGTTCCATTTTAATTGACTGCAATTGTATGCTATTAAAATTTCAAATGTCTAAAATGACTTTATAGTACCTCTAGGTTTTAAAGAAAATATCTTACTTAGTGTTTCATCTACACTTTTAGCAGGGAATTGTATTGGAATGCTCTTAGAACTTAAAATAAATGCAATTAGTTCCTTTGGAATTATTAACAAATAAGCCTCACTCTCAGGAAGAAAGAAAATGTATGGCAAGATCTAAGTTATTTTTGAGTTTCTGAGTTTTGTAGAAATATTATTTCTACAATATTTCCATCAATCTGAATGAAAAAAAATCAGATGAATGTGAATGCATTTATTATG
>VXBN01000499.1:50931-77848 GCA_013397395.1 Sinosuthora webbiana
TTGTTTCAAAAAAAAAAAAAAAAAAAAAAAAAAAAAAAAAAAAAAAAAGTGGTTAGCCAGTTTTATCACCTCTCTTTTAACTACTAGAAATAGCAGAAAATTTCCAGTTTTTAGGAAAAGCCCAGACACAATGATTTTCCCTCCAGATAGTTAGGCATTTTACAATCATATTTTTCAGAAAAGAGTGGGTGATACTACATTTCAAAGTGGTGCTGGTGCAATTCCCCAAACATCATGTTGTGGTACATAGGTTTCCTCTGTCTTGAGTTTGCATAGCCAGCAGAAGTGGGAAAAACACTAGTGGTCAGAAGTCTGATGGCTAAAGCTATCATTTTACAAGGGTGTAATCACAATTTCCATTATTATATTGCATTGTGTTTACGGAAATTTAAGAATGTACTTAAATACTTGCAGAATTGGGATATATTTGGATGAATGACAGTTAAAGAACTGAAAGTAAAAACAATGAGTAGAATTTCCAAAGCATCTATAGGTGACATAGCAGCAGGCTTAAGGTGCTCTTTCTGCATCACATATAATTTTGTACCTTATGTAAGATAGAAATCACAAAATAATATAATGTTTTTAAAAGTAATTGACGAAGAGCATTTCATTTTCCTGCAAAATACTATTATGACTTTTTATGCACAATAACCGCTTCTGACTTACTGGGCTTCCTTTGAATGTGAATACGTAATTAAATCTGAAGGTGCCATTGATTCTAATGGCTTGTGTGCAATTTTTGGTATTGGCATTTCAATAGCAAAACACCAATATTCAATTTGGAGTTAGCAATAGGTCACTGCTAGTAAGAATAGACTAATATATCTTTATGATGATGAGCTTCTATGGGGTAATGAGATGTTTTTAATCAAACAAAAGGGTAGGTTCAGAGTTGTAATTTGAAATCCTATTTTTAAAAAAGGTTTGAGGAACTATTGGAAGTAATTTTTCTTTCATTCTTTTGTTTTCATCCTTCTGAAAAGATTCATTACTGCTATTCAACTTGTTTTCCTAACATTCTTGTGGATTTGGGATGCACAGTGCATAACATCTGTGAATTTCCATAAAACGAGGTTGTGAAAGTTTTCTCTATACTTCCCATTTGATGTTAAAAACCTCCCTGAGTAGGATTTAGGCATCTCAAGAATGTTTCTGTCTTAATTGATCTAGATTATACTAAATGCTGCTGTAAAGCATTATATATCAATAGGTGAAATGACTCTTTCTATTTCAGAAAAAAAGAAGGGGGAAAAAAGGTTATTTCATACATGCATGTTAATATATATGTACTTCTTTTCAAAAGAGAACATTATTTGATAAAATTAAAATTTTCATGTGAGTAAATATTATGTGTTTATTTTTGTGCCTGGAACATTTCAAATAAATAAATAAAATTAGATGAGACTTGGTGCTATCTAACCATAGCTATTGTTGGTGCTGTGTTTTTGCAGGCAGATTAACTTAGTTTTCTTCCCTAGGTGGCCAACAGTACTTTAAGGACTGATTTTCCCTTCCAACACTCAATTTCAGCCTACCAGGGTGACGGATAATTTTTATATTACCAGATGTAGCTAAATTTTGCATCAGTGCAGTATTTGAATAGAAATAATTTACTATCAGTTCCAAAATCTTCTATATTGACTCATATTTCTATTATTTAAATTTCTACATTTTTTGAGTAAATGCCCTGAATTTGAAGGGTTAGTGCCTATATATTGAGGAAAATATGTGTCTCTTGGACACTCCTGGAGGAGAACACAAAAGGTTCTGGATGATTGTGGGGTTTTTTTCTTTTGGTTTGGTTTTTTTGGTTTGCTTTGGTTTGTTTTTTTTTTCCCCTACTCTTTAACCTACAAATCTAGGTTATTAAAAGTACTTATCAAGGGATTGGGTAATAAAATTAGTTAAGGTTTCTCATAGTCCTCAGTGTTACCAGATCTGCATGCCTGAAAAGTAAGCAAAAGTTATCACAATGCTTTGCTTTTAAGACCAGAAGTTGCTATTCTTCAGCGGGAAAGAAAAATTTGAATAGTTGTGCTGAAGTTGCATGTTGTTATGTAAATAAACAAGTAAATTCCCTCGGGTTTAAAAAAAATTGTTTTAATCCACATGCTCAAATAATCTTTGACAATTCAATCTAATACCTTCAAAAGTAACAGGTGGCTTCAGACAGTCAGATAATACAGCCAGAAGGGGTCTGATATGTCTGATATTCACTAAATTCTGACCATTTATTTTATGAATTTCAGGCTTCTTCTAAATTCAAAATACACATCCAAAAATTCACTTAGAGTGACTTAGTTATCTTTGCTTACACTGGAGATGAAAGACCTACTGATTCTTGAAACTGTTAGAATAAATTAAAACAATCCATTTAAGCTTTTTGTGGTGTTACCTTGTATTGTTATGTATGCAGTCATCTGTGTCCTTTGAGTTGTACATGGAATTATACTCCAAGTTACACTCGGACTTTAAATAAGTGTTAGGATTTATTTGGGAGTTCTTAAGTTTACCGAGTCTTGATTTTACAGATGAAAGTCAGAAATATGCTTTAGACAATGGACTTTAGGCATCCACATTCCAAGATAATCAACAGATGTTTAAAAGTGATATACAACAAACAAGGCCTTTCTTTGGAGCAACGTGAAGACCTTACAGTTTCTTCCCTGGTCTCTCCAAACATCAAGTGATGTCTAAATTTGCAGGGTACTGGCCTTGCTGGTTGGAAAATAGAAACTTAGCATCAGTATTCTTTCTTTTAGAAAAGTCAAGCAGAACTGAACAATTGCTTTTCTAGGAAGCAATCTACTGGAAAAAGTAAAGTTAAATCCACAAATAAAAAAGATTTTTTTTTTTATGCTCGGAAATGTAGCAAAGCTTTGTTATGCAACTACTCTGAACACACTTCCTATGTTTTGCAGAAGATAAAGACACCTTAAGAAAAGCTAGAAGATCTGGTGTCACTTTTTAGTAGCAATGTCAATATGCTTCCATTTCCTGTCTTGGGCAATGCACCATTTTATATTGTGTATCTTGGTTGAAACAGTTAATTCAGTCCTTCCTGACTTTCCTTCATGCCTCACTCACAGCCCTACAGTGCATCCTTAAATCTTTCTGGTTTCATTTTTATCATTGCGGCCCAATCTTTGGAATGGAATTTTGAAATGAGAGGTCATCATAGTAAAATACTGTACAGCATTTCATTAATCAGACACTATATGAGCAGGAAAAAAAAGTAATAACTTTATATACTATTACTGTCAATACAAGGGTGACACCGGGGCTAAAGTAAAAGGTAAAAGGAAACTTTAACAAGATAATATATATGTCTTCAAAACTGAACTGAGTGGGTTGGTTTATTTTTATGTTGGAAGAAGAATTTGTGTGCTCAAAAGTGGTCTTCAGTTCCGGACCGGCAAAAGCCATACCAAACCAGACCTGGTAATCTGTAATGTCCCTTCCAACCTAGGCCATTCTATGGTTCTGTGTTGAAAAAAAAAAAAAAAAAAAAGATAGATAGATAGATAGATAGATAGATAGATAGATAGATAGATCTGTTGTATAACAACAGCCTGCTCCTATACAGATTTTTAATAGCTATTTTGCTGGCTGCTGTTTGACACCTTATATTCTTTTACATAATCTCTATTTTTAATGTGGCTATGGTTTCTTGTATATGATTGTCAGTACCACTAGGGATTGTAGAGAAGCTTTTGGCATGAACATTGTCTTAATATTGAAAAACAAGTTTCAGAGCTTTATTTCATCCTTGTTCACTGCATCATTATGAATTAAATCATCCTTAGACCAAAAAATCAGACTCACTTCATCTCTAAATCTAATCATGAAGGCAACTGCCTTCTGCCTCATTTTAGTCATGTGCAGTGACTTTTTGCCAGGGAATGTCTAACAGTTGGAGACCTCAGGCCTGAAAGTCCAAAACTACAGGATGCTGAAAAGTGAGAGACAGTGAGGAGCTCTGCCAACTGCCTGGGAAAGCCTTGCCTCAAATCTATTAAAAAGCCCTTGAGTGTGCAAGGAAGAACAGTTGGCCCAGCCGTGCCAATGAGAACAGATGTAGGTCAATAGAACTTTCATGTAAGGCAGTGTGACACGTCCTGAGAAAGCTCTTTTAGGACAGAGCACAGTTCTTGGCCTCTCTGGAACACGGAAAAAGAGTTAAGGGTATTCAAACTGTAGAAAATGGTATTTTCTGCAATAGCCTTTTGGAAGTCTTGTCAAGTATTAAACCAGAAAATTCTAATGTCATCACATTCCTATGCTTACAAGCATGAAGCATGAGGAGTGAATATTGAATAATAAAAGATATATCATCTCAGTAAAACATAGATATTTTAATGAAAATCTGGAGGTAAAGGAGCATCATCCTTTCTTATGTATAAACAGAAGGCTAAGAAAAAGAGTATCTTCGAATTTCAGAGAGGGTCATCAAGATTTTGTCAAGATTATTCTTTCATTTGTTAATTTGTTTAGGTAGAGTCCCTGTGCTGAATGTGGTATTCTGTCTCTGAAGTATACTGACACTGTTTGAAGGTCATTATTTGAACTCAGTCTAAAAAATATGCAGAAGAAATCAGTGCAAAATTCTTTTCCACATATAAAGCTGTTTCTGCCTGTGCAAATGTGAGTATACATTTGAAATCTGTCTGCAATCATTTCTCTACAAAATCTGGCACTCTAATGGAAAAAATAATTTGGAAACAATTGCACGAAATCAGAACAGATTTAATTTAAAGATTCCGAGGAAAGGCGAGCTCTCATACCATTTATTTAAATGCATTCACTCTAAAAATAGTCATTTACATTAAGCAGAAAACAGTGACCATTTCATTTCCCTGATGTCTTGTTAGCCTAGAAGATCAGTGCCTCTGTTGGACATAAAGGTTCATAAAGGTTCATTTGGAAGATGGGGTGAATAGAGAAAAGGGAGTAAAGCAAGAACTGTGTTATTTTAATTCTCCTTTGGACACTGAGGTTTTGAATGGGATGATCTTTAAGGACCTTTCCAACTGAAGTCTTTCTATGATTCTGTGATTACAACAGTGATGTTTTTCAGAATAAAAGACTCCTTATTATGGGACAAAGCGGGCTATTTCTACAGTATTCATGCATATATAAAAAATTGCCATTTTCATTAAAGTCAAATTTGTCATGAAAATTAAAGGTCATATCCTAAACTAATGTAATTCATGTTCTCTCTGAAATTATATTAATTTACAAAAAATTATGATAGCCCTTAGACCTGTTTTGGAAATTCTGCTGACTCTATATTGAAGCTCATGGAAAAAATATTTTGAAATATTTTTGATTAATAACTTCATAGAAGTTGCTCGATTTATTAACTTGAACCTTTTCAGAGTGAAGATGTTTATGATTTTTTTTTGTTAATATGACATATTCTTTAATTTTTGCTGCTCTATCCAGAAAAAAGCCAGGTATCAAAATTCAGGGGAAGCTGGTAGCACACAGATACATCCTTCACATGGTATATAGGAACCAAAAATACATCTATTAATTTCAGTCACAAAATATTAGGATCGCCTACACTGTGCTATCAAATCAGTAATTATTTAACAAATGTTATGAAGAGAGAGGGAAAAAAAGTGACAGCTATATTGTCCCTGCTTTAGAAGTCAGTATTTACAATATCCCTAGAAAGCTAACAGCTACTTAAATCTTATAAAAAGTAAAAAAAAAAAAAGAAAAAAAANNNNAAAAAAAACCAACCAAACAAACAAAAAAACCAAAAACAAACAAACAAAAAAACCACAAACAAACAAGCCTCCAAAACAAATAAAACCCCACCAAAACCAAAATCAAACTTAAACTAAAGGCATGAAACCCATTTATTTTCATGAAAAAAATCCTAGTAGACCTGCAATGGTATATAGTGAAGGAAATTGAAAACACAAATCTTAAAATTATGTAAACATTTTATGCCTGTGTGTTTCCTTACAGCTCACAGCATACTTTCCAAATATTCGGTGCTATGTTTTTATTAATTATGGCATTTGCACTGAATGTTTTCTTTCAGAATCATAATTTAAGACCAGTCAGATGACTCAGTCCTGACTCAATCCTCAATGACTTGTTGCTACCAGACTTCCTGAGTAGTACTGACATGGCAAGCCACTGAAGTTACTGGTATGGTCAGGTACTTCTAAAATTGTGTGTATCTTATGCACTGCCTAATATTTCTTTTGCTTCCTTTGTCCCTTTTAGTTTGAAAATCACTCCTATTTTTAGGAAGGATTTATTTTTAATGGTGGAGTTTCCTCATTGCATCTCAAAATATCACAATTGATCACATCCAGATTTATCTGTCTAGCTACTTTGTGTGCTATTTAGTGTCCTTTTTTCCCACTTTTTCGTGAATGACCCTTTAAAGGAATATAACTCTTCATAACTGGACAATTGACTCCTTGTGAAGCAGGGCTGCTTTTGATAAAAACAGAATAGTGGCAATTATAACTTTAATCAAAAATTTTCAAGGAATCTGTAGTGCTTGAAATAGCAATTGGACCCATAACATACACTATAATCAGACAATCAACATAGAATCATAGAATGGTTTTGGCTGGAAAGGATTTTAAAGACCCTCTAGTTCCAGTCCTATGAGCAGGGATGCCACCTACTAGGTCAGGTTACTCAAAGCCCCATCCAACCTGACCTTGAATAATTCCATGCATGAGGCATCCACAGTTTCCCAGGGCAACCTTTTCCACTGTTTTACCACCCTCACAGTAAAGGATTTCTTCCTAAAATCAAATCTAAACCTTCCTTCTTTCAGATTAAAGACATTGCCTCTTGTCTTATCACTATGTGCCCTTGTGAAAATCATGCATTTGTGCAATGCAATGGTGAGATTATGGAAAACAAGAAAAAAAAAATCAAATAATTAAAGTCCCAGTAGTGAGATCATACCTTTTATGCTTGGATAACCCTGGGGAAAAAAAAATACTTTCAACACATGTAGGTTCAGAGGCTAATAAAGCTGCATAGCATCCTAAAATTATGTTGGTGAAGGTGAAAGTGATCAGAATTTTTAATAAATAGACAGAAGACAGGTTATAGAGGAAATGTGGAATTAAGTTGTAGTATAAAAGAAATGCCAGTGGTGTTCTAGTGAGAGTCAATTTTGGCAAAATTGACCAAGATGCCAGGTTGATAAACCTGAAGAGAAAAGTAAATCTCTCAGAGGAAAAAATAACTTTCGAACTTCGAGTGGAAACATTCTGATTAATGCACCTGATCCATTTGTATTGAGATTCTGATTCTAACTATGCAAAATTCCTTCACATTATTTAATCTGTACAGCTGTGAATGCTACTCCATACTTTCGGTGTGAAGAGCTTACACTTTTTAAGCTGTAAATTATGTGGTGTGATAATATTCTAGCTTCATTTAACCATATTATAAAGCTCCTCAGCTCTGCTGAGCATGTTTATGGGAATTCATTTTATAAAGATGATATGCAATGTGCAGAAACAAAATAAAATAGTTACTGTTGCTGTTGTTAGCAAAATGTATATTTTGTGTGTAGCAGCAGGTAGATGGATAATGGTTAGCAGAACTGCATCCTGTGGAGAAAGACACATTTTCTGGGTCACTAAATAGGCAGCTCACTCAGTTTAAGTAAAATAGTAATTGAAGAGTAGAAGATTTACAGTGGCAGTAGATTGGAGATTCTAGTTCTCTAAATAAAAAACAGGTTTTGATAGTCAGAAAAGGTTTTTTCTTCCTTTATGAACTGACCAGGTTCTGGGATGTTCCCTGGCTGTTTGAATTCCAGTTTTTGCCTTAAGTTCATTTTTCCCTCAGTGCACAGACAATTTCTGTAACAGTCTGTATGTGTGTCAGATAGTGAGGTGCTGTGAAGGCTGTCACACTCTGTCTCTCATTTCTTTCCCTTTAGTTACATAAATAACAAGAATTTCAGTGCTGTCACTCCAGGATTATGTGAACCCTTGAATATAACCAAGATTTCTTTGAGAGTGGCTGAGACCAGCATTTGGTACTGCAAGCTCTAAAACATTGGGTTTTTTCTGTCTTCAGCAGTGAATGTATCAGCTTAATTTCAAAGCAGCTGTGAATAAAGTTGAAGTCCCTTAAGGACTCTGCCATAGAGCTGTGTCTGCCCTGTTGGGATCTGGCTGGAGGGATTGCATTGCCTTGCACTTGTGCACCTGTCCAACTCACCTTGGAGACACACATGGAAGATTGGGTTTGTACCCGTAAGCAAACAAGTGACAGCCAAATGTGAGCACCAGTTCCAAAAAACAATTGCCCATAGACACTGGTGTAAGTCTTGCCTAAAGACTGAACAGGAAAATTGTAATTGCAGTTTTACTGATCAGAGGAAGATTTTTTCCTTTTCAACCCGATGAGGGTTTTGTTTCCAAGATTCTGTTTTTTTGTCTGCTACATAAAGGAAAAAGCTAAATACTTCAGAGGAAAACCCACATAAATAGTTAAGCTGACATTAGTTAAGTTCTCTCTTTACTACAATACCTAGTGTCCTCCTTCAATGAAAGTACCATACTTACCTTACATAATCTTCTAATGATATAGTTCCAGTTAAAATGCTGGGATTTTTATCTCGACTCTCAAATTAGCATTGTGATACATTCAGGATACTCATTAAGAAAAACACAACGGGAATTTTTTTTTTTTTNTGAAATATGTATTTAGCTGAGCAATGAATTTGGAATTAATGCCTGTTAGAAAGCACTTAGATATTTTTGCTTTTGAAGACATTCTTTTACTGGGGTCTTTCAAAGTAAGCACATTTGAATATATTTAATGTTTTTAAATAATTTATCCTTTCTTTTGGAGATGGTTCTCAAATCTCAAGTGCACGCAAAAATAATGCTAAAAAAAAGAAAACATCACTAAATTACCTGGGTAGTTTTGTTTGGTAAAATGCGTCTGGTTACATTATTGCATCCCATGAATACAAGCTTAATTTTCAGTTGAAATCAAGACTCTGAAAAGTAAAAACTTTACATTTTTGTAGCCTTTAAAGAATACAGAAGACTAGACAAGTGTGGGGTGTTAATGAGTCTTCTAACTGCGTCTTATTTGGTAATGGGAACACCACTGAGGATATAGTGTCCTACAGCATCCTTATACTCCTGTTTAAACTATAATTGTTGTCTATATGAAAAATGATAAAAACATATTCTGTTTTGAAATGACAATCATCTGAGGAAAAAACACCACCCCTTTTTTTTGGTATATTTTCCAGCTATTCTTCTGTCCCTGGTGCACACTTTTAAAAGAGCATTTACTACAATAGTAGTAAATTATTAATAGTAGATTGTTTATCTAAATGGTAAACAAAATAATTCAAAAGAGATCTTTCAAAAATTCAGGAGACACTGAAAGTATTTCGAGGTAAACCTTTAGTTAGGTATCACCCACATTTCTCTCTGACTAGGGAACCTCCACTGAACTCCATACGGCAGTTCTGCACAGTTCTGTAAGTGGTACAAAGGACTAACTGTTCCTTTTGCAGTGATTTTGATTCCCTTCTTCTCCCAGGTAATAGTAGAAGGTGTTTTTTCTTTGGTCTTCAACCTTCATTAATGCATTGTTTTGTTTAAATATTCAGGAATACCATAACACAATTGCCAAACCTCTAGTTTAAATCATGTTACCGCTATAGATTATGTGATACCTTTCTTTATGTTTGAGAAGTGTCACAAAATCCGCAGACAGAACCAAATATGTAGATAGACCTTAAACACTGGGGTTTGGTTAGGTTTGGGGGGAGGGTTTTGTTTGTTTATTTATTTTGGGTTTTTTGTTTTGTTTTGGGTCTTTTTTTGCTTGTTGTTTTAAATGCTGTGTGGACAGACAGAGCATGAGTAAAGGCAGAGATTGATGAAGAACTTTGAAACACCAATATTAGAGAAAAATTATCTTTTTTTACAGCAGGAATTCATTCTTTTGTGACTAGTATTAGCCAAATTAAGTATGCAATAACTGATCCACCATAAAACCATCCTGGATGTCACATTTATTCCTTTTATGGCACCAATAAAAATGAAAGTTAGCAATAAAAGTTTCCAAATGAAAGCTTTTAAAATTTTCAAAAAAAAATGAAAGAATTGTTCAACATGTACTTGGTTTTAAGCCAAACTAGATAGATCATAGTTTAAAAAATTAATCTCTAGAAAAATGCTTTGTTTCAAGCATATTTAGTTCTAAAAATAAAAGTGCAGGAGCCTGTAAGCACAGAAAACAAAATTTATAGTTGAAAAGAGGACTCATATTACAATTTCTTTGACATTATTTAATTTGCACCTGATGGAACCATTTGGCAAAACCAAAAATGAATTCATAAACCATCCGTATCACTGAATTCTTTCTTATTAGAAATAGGACCAAAATTCCTTTCTGTGAGAAAATTTTTATAACAGTCAGATGATATGAGCTTTCTCCTGATTGTTTGTTTGTTTGTTTCCTTGTTTCAGGGAAGTAAGACATATTAGTTAGCCTGGATAAAAATATATCTTAGCTCCTATCAGAGTTTTGCAAAGGGAGAATTATTGTGTTCCCATTCTTGAGTTTTCTTTATTGCTATTAATATATGTAAGTAATAGTAGGAAAAAATAATAAATATGATACTCCAAAATTTAAGCATACCATTAATTCTGACTACTAATCTTAAAAAGGAAGTAGTTTTATAAGTAGATCAGATATACTGGGGTTTCATATGAAGATTGCATCTCTTTCACTTGGCAAAAAGACATTTACAAGAATGTGGGAGACTTTGGTTTGTAAAGACAGTGTCAATAGGAATAAATAAGCACTACCCCTCAGAAAAATAAGGACAACCAAGGAAATGTCCTGGAAGAAATATGGGAGCTCCAAAGGTAATATTTTCCACAGAAGGGAGAATTTCTGGAACTGGTTATTCCTGGAATTTATTAAGTACAATTTGTATCTAGGTTGAAGAACCTATCAGGAAAGTGAAATGGAGCAGGATCTTTGCTTCAACAACCAGTGTATAATCTCTCAGGCAGGGAGGTCTGAATAAGTGGGTTAGCAATATTGAAATATTTAGCTGTTTCAGCAGCTTTATGGGGTGTTCAATAGCTCTGTTCAAAAACTGAGCAGCTCAGTAAGCAGGAGCCCTTTGTGAGAGCCAGGGCAGAGGTGTAGAAGGGTGTTTTGGCCTGAGGATCTCATGTCTGTGAGAGAAATCACTTGTGCATGCAAGCACAAGTGATTTCTCTGCAGCACTGCTGTGCAATTCCAGTAACTCTGTATGGCAGTCAAGGTGGCTGTTTCCCTAAGGGGATCAGAGGAGGGAGGATTTCAGCCATTTCCTGTCACTTTGTAAAGCATCATTTTAGACTGTCTTGCTAATAAATGAAGTGTAGCTTAGGGCATAGAGACTTACCTTTCAGATACAATTTCACTCTGAAAACTTTAGGGATCTGATTTTACTTGTATATTCAGGTTTGCCATGTGATTATCAGTATCCAGTGATATTTGGCCATGAAATAGTTCTGGTTGTTACTAAGAGGTTGGTGGAATGGACTTTCACATTCGGGACTTGTTTTCCTTTTTCCTCTCTAATAATAAGAAATTTACTAGACCATAATGGTTAAGAGAGAAAGGATTTTTAATTTTTAAAGTTTTTAAAATGAGATTAAATGAAAAATGTTTTCTGAGATTACACATTAGACTGCTGAAAATGTACTCACAACCTCTAATCTAGCTCTCTCTTTGTATAGCTGAAGAAGATAATAGTCTTCTGAACAGAAAGCTGAACCAAAGATTGTTTTGTTTTGGAAAGGATCCAATTTCCAAGATCATGTAGTCCAACTCATCTGCCGTGATCAGGGACATACTTCACTAGATCAAACTCCCATCCAGTCTGACTTTGGACACTTCCACGGATGGGATATCCACAACTTCTCTGGACATCCTGTGCCAGTGTTTACCACTCTCATGTACAAAATATCTTCCTTATACTAAATCTACTCAAATACCCTCAAATCTTTCTCAGTTTAAAACTCTTGCCCCATTTCCTGTCTCTAAGGACCTTAGAAAATATGTCTCTGTCTTTCAAACAAGCTCCTTTTTAAATATTGGAAGGCTGCAATGAGGCCTCCTGGAGTGCTCTCTTCTCTAGGCCAAAAAAATTTAGTTTTCTCAATCTTCCTTCATAGGGAAGATGTTTCAGCTTTCTGGTCATTTATGGATCATGGAAGATCGTTTACATGGTTCTCTTCTGGACCTGCACTGGCAGTTCCATGTCCTCCCTGTGCTGGGACCCCAGAGCTGGATGCAGGGTTCCAGGTGAGGTCTCACCAGAGTAGAGCAGAGGGGCAGAATCCCCTCCCTCCCCTGCTGCCCATGCTGCTTTGAATGTAACCTAGGATATGCTTGGCTTTCTGGGCTGTGAGTGCACATGGCCAGGTCATGTCTGCATTTTCATCCATCACCACTCCCAAAGTTGTTCTCAGCAGAGCCACTCCCAGTCCGTTCATCCTCCAGCCCATAGTTACACTGAGGGTTACCCTGACCCAGGTGCAAGAATTTGCACTTACCTTTGTTAAGCTTCAAGAGATCTGCACAAGCCCCCTCTCAAACCTGTCAGGGTCCCTCTGAATGGCATAACTTTGCTCCATCAAATCCAGTTTGTGTAGTCTGCAAACTTCCTGAGAGTTTACTTAATCCCACTATGTCACTGAGGAATGTAAGAGCCTGAATGAGAGATACGGGACTCCAGGTGGCTCTTTAAAGGTGTTGTTTATTTCATAGATTGAAGTCACAGCAGTCCTGGGTGGTGGGTGCCAGAGCCAAGCCTACAGCTGTCAGCATCAGCTTATAGACAAAACCTGAAGCCACTTTAGCTCTTGTTACAATGCATTATATAGTTTTCTTTACTGAGCATCTTAATACAAAAAAACAATCAGCGTCATACACCATACCTTTACATTCACCTATAGCCTATCACAACTAGTATTATTACCATATTATGGTTAGTACTATCCAGTCACATTGAGTTAGTATGTTACATTTTAAGCTTAAAGTTTTTTCTGTTTTCTTGCAGCGGAAAATCCTTAGACCTTTTTCTACTTGGTAAAAACATGGTTTTTGTTTGCCTATAGTATCTTTTGCTTTTCTTGAGACCTCTTTCTGCTTACTAAAAACATCTTCTTTGTTTGTGGTCAACATATCCTTTGCTCTAGCCATAAAACCTCTTTCCAACGTGACATAACCTTTGCCTTAGTTGTTCAGTAACTGGCTCAGCAATCCTTAGTTTAGACATCTTTTATTCTTCTGTATCAAAACTTGCTTCTATGTCTATTCCACTTTCAGGTTCTACATTCAGAGAGCCTTCTGCTAATCATTCATATCTGTAAAATTTTCCTGTAAACTTTCATCCTAACAGAGGAAGATGTTTATGGCATAGTTGCCAGTATAGACCCTTAAGGAGCCACATTCACTGATTGTTTCCACCTGGACATTGAGACACTGATTATAAAAGTTTTGGGATATGGCCATCCAGACAATTTCTCTGCCAATTAAACATCCATCTATCCATCCATCCATTCAGTATCTGTCCCATTAATGGCAGGAATGTTTTGGAGGACCTTATCAAAGGCCTTATAAGTAAATGACAACTGTGGTTCTTTCCTTGTCCACTGTCCAGTCGTTCCATCACAGAAAGCCACTGCATGATAAGTAAGGCATGATTGGTCTGTGAAGTCACATTAGTCACTTCCCACTATCCCTTATGCTTCAACATCTGGAGATCATTGTTTCTTCCATGAGAAGCTGCATCTTACAAGGCACAGAGGTGAGGCTGACTGGTCACTCAATCCCAGGATTCTTCTTTTTATCCTCTCTTAATTACTTGTTATTATGACAGAATTCATTTTAGGTTTACTTCTTTTGTGAGAGGGTTTTTTTCCCATTCTTTATTCAGAAACTTAAATGTGATTTGCATAATAAAGGAATAGAACATTGTATGGCTTGCCTTACCTAATTCTGAAATTTCTTAGGTGTAACCTACTATCTGGTTTTCCATTATTCTGTGAAACTGAATATGGAAAATCATCAAAAGGAAAATCCTTGACAGAATTCAGAATTTTCAGACAAGAATTTTGCAGTTACAAAATACATATCCAGCAAACTCCTGTAACACACACAGTAACAGCTGCTTAACCTATGAGTTACCAATTATTTAAGACAATATCTCATTGATAGTGTTCTATCAATGTTCTAGTTTCCTATCAGCTATGAAGCTGCTCCATAGATCTTGATTTTCTTATGAAGTTCTTAAGTTATAGAAGAAAACACCTGTAGCCACTCGCTCCACTGAACAGTGTAGTATGTCTTCACATGAGCAGACACAGCTGACCTAAGTTGCCAGTGTCACACACCACAACACTTGTTTTAGGCCAGAGAGTATTTACTTAAAAAATGTAGGGACATTTATGTAAGGACAAATGTAATGTCCCTGTAGGGACAGAATGTTAATTGTTGATAGCTACTCTATCATCTTGCAGACACAGTGATTTTAGGGTTGCAAGTTACTGCTTTATTAATGAGCTGATGCAAGACCTCTAATTAAAGGAAGACTCACATCTCTTTTCATACAGCTAGAATCATTAATAATGGCAGAAATATTTCTGCGTTACAAGCAGAACAATGGTTTTTCTGCTTCCCTTTATAAGGAGCAAATTTCTAGAAAAAATTACATTCTACCTCTACACTCTGTGCTGCTCTTAATGTAAATTATGGGAGATGGGACTCAGGATATATTTTTTGTGATCCTCTATATTCTTTATCATAATTTCCTTCCAATGAAGACAAGGATGAATATTACCTTTAAGATGAAAAAAAAAGAACAAATTTGTTTTATGTGCATTTTTGAACAGAGGCATAACTAATGTTTTATGAGACTTCTTTATTCTAAAAGAAGCAATTGTAAATTAATTCAGATCAATTATCTTTTTTTATAACATTTTTTAAAAAATACATTATTCATTTCTTAGGAAGCCCTCTTCAACTGAGCAAGATGTCAAGACATTTGAGAAAACAGACAATACTTGCATTTTCAATGAATGGGTATTCTCTTTTATGAAACCATTTTTTTATGAAATGTCTTGCTGGCTTCAGTTGTACAGATTCATGACACTGTATTAGACATAGATCATGTAAAACATACAAGCCTTTCTTAATTAGAAACTCATAAATAAAAAAACAACTGTAAACTCAAATATTTTTATTTGGATGGGTTTTTTTTTTTTCTTTTAATTCCCTCTACATGAATCTTACTCTTAGAAATTATCAGCAGTTGTTGGCAAATTGTGTATGTGATAACTGAACACAAATGATCCACCCAGTTGTAATGGTTTTAAACAGCTGCTAGCGGACACTTTTTCTGAAAAGGCAGCATAAAACCTAAGGTAAAATTTACCCAGAACAAGTTCAAAGACTTTTAATTCTCTTCTTTGTAAGAGACTCTAGAGGTTAAGACAGGCAAAGTAGAATCAGTTATACACTTCAGCCTAAAGAATTTTTAATGAAATATTTTTATTTAATTAACTACCAGCTTCCCACAAGGCAGTAGAACTCATTGATATTTAGATATAAATGACGTAAAATTGGTTCTCTGGCTCTTCTTTTGTTAGTACTCCTTCCATATAAATAACTTTAATAGGATTTTGCACATTAAAAATAAATTTTCATATTAAACAAAGTCAATTTTCCTGTCTCTCTATAGCCTCCTAAGGGGAAGCAGATATATGAATAAGATAATCCATCATTAGTATCAATGGTGTGAATAAAACACATTGTTTAAATACAGCCTGAGAAAGACCAGTTAGCTGGTTAAATTTTGGAAGTCTGCATAATACTTTCAGCTAAACTTCCTGACAATGTGATCTGGGGTCATCAATCCATTTGATGCTCTAGTGAGCTTAAATAAAAAAAAAAGTGAGAAACTGCATAGGTGGAAAATAGCAAATAAAGACTATCATTGATACAAAATACAAAGACCAGCTCAGTGTTATACCTTGCATATCCATGTAAAAAACAATGCAATAGGAAACAAGAAACGGTATTGACATCCCATTTTAGTCCTTGTTAGAGCATTTCTTAAGACTGTTTCACACCAGATGAAGCTGCTCTGTAAAAAAAGTTGGTTTTGTCTTTTGGGTTTTTTTTTTGTTGTTGTTGGTTGGGTTTTCGTTTTGGTTTGTTTTGGCTTTTGTTTTGTTTTATCAAAAAACATGTCCCCAAAAAATATTCAGGAGAAATTGTATAAATTCTTTGCTGAAGATATGACATTTCTCATGTAAAATGTTTTCAAATATTTGGTATATTTTCTCATTTCATAATTTCTTTTTATGTTTGTACAACATTTCTGTATGTATAATATAAAATTAAGATTTATATAAATTTCCTAAAGAATCATAAATAAACAAAAGAAGAAGATTTTTCGGTTGCAGCAGACATTCAGGAGAAGCTTTGAGATGTGTGTCATAATTTCACTCCAGACAGCAACCACCTCAGAGTCAGTTTCTCACTTCCCTTCAGTTGGATGGGGGAGAGAATTGAAAGGGTAAAAGTGAGAAAACTCCTGAATTTAAAATAAAACAGCTTAATAAATGACATAATAATGACAAAAATAATAATCAAAAATGTAGTGAAAGGAAAAGCAACGAAAAAGAGAAAAATAAAGCCCAAGAAAAACAAGGGAAGAAAATAAAAAAAAACACTGCTCACCACCAACCAGCAGATGGCCAGCCACTTCCTGGGCAGCAGCCCCTGGCCAGCTTTCCCTGTGGTTTATGTGCTGAGCATGATGCCACATGCTGGAGTCAGCTGTCCTGGTGTGCTCCCTCCCAGCTGCTTGTGCACCGCTGACCTCGTTTGTAGCAGGGCAGCATAAGAAGCTGAAAAGTCCTTGACTTTGTTTAAGCAGCACTCAGCAACTGAACCAACTGTGTTACCAACATTATTGTCATCCTGAACATTAAACATTGCACTATACCTCCTGTTCAGGAAAACTACAAAACATTGACTTGTTTCATTTATTTGTTTTCCACTTTCTTTTTGTAGTGGTTTGAAAGGAAAACAAGTGAGAGGCTCCAAGTCAGAAATACAATTTAATATGAAGAAAAGAAAGAAAAGGCAAAAAAAATAAATGCAAAAAAAACCCCAAAAGACCACTGACAGAGTCAGAATACAACCTGATCAGGGTGATGGAAGCAGTCCAGATGTGGTGGTCTTCCTGAAGCAGTGATCCTGTAGAAAGGTCTGGTAGCTCTGGTCCTCTGGGAATCCAGTGGAAAGGGCAGTTTGTACTGTCCCAAACCCCAGATTATATCCAGGTTAGAATGCTGTGTTCCTCCCCCTGGGCGGAGCATCTCACAATAGGATGATGGGTCCTGCAGGGGGTCCTTGATGAGCCATTAAACAGAGATAACTCCCTCCAGGAGTTACCTATGAGTCATGGGCAAGGTGTTGATGGGCCATTAACAGAAGATAGCCCTGAGGGAGGAGGGCCCGGGAAGGGCACAGTCCCATGAAGATGGTGATAGAATACTTTGTGCCCAACCCAGGACACTTTTCCGTTCTGTTTCCACAGTCTACAGCAAGCAGCTCCTCCCCATCTCACAGTCTCACCGTGAAATGTTATGCTAGAGACATAAATGGAAAGCACTAATTTACTCTAATTGTTCAGAATGGAACATGATGTTCCTTCATTAAAACAGACCCACCGGTCTGACTGCTGTTTATTACTGAATTTACTGTTAGGAATAATGCATAAAATACTAAATACAGTGAAAAGCAATAATGGCTATTAGACTTGCAGAAGGTATAAATCTTTGTTTAATATCTCCTCTATAATTTTGTTCTTCAGCTGTCGTCAAATACGAACCAAATAACTTCCTGGTCTTGTTACATTTAAAGAAAATAATCTCTTGACATTAGCAAGTTTTTGGTCTAGAGTGGAGTAGAATGAGATACTAAGCTAATACAAAATGATTAAGCACAATCCAGTAGAATTAGCACCCTGATACTAATTATTCCTCATCTGAGAACAAAAGATAATTTTGCTGTTGCTTTTTCCTTTTTGTGGGATGAGCTCAGATGTGGAAGTTATATAGTGGGAGAAGTCAGTTCAGATTAAAAGGTAAGTGATTGCATGGATTAACTGACAGACTGGGTTATATTCAAGGTTCATGTCAAAAAGTGTCAGTGGTTCTCTTAAAGTACAGTGTAATAAACTATTACACTTTAAGCATTATATATAACATAATTTTTAACTCAAGTCCCAATCCACCATGATCTTCCTTCTTGTTTTTGTGTGTTTTTAATTGAACATGGTTAAGGTCTTATTAACGGAATGGTCTCTTTCTATTTCTTTTTTTCTTTCTCGTAGTATAGTCTGGGTTAATTTAACTCAAAATAAATTAAAGAGAAAGAAAATTAGATGCACTGCTGAGCAAGACCAAAATTTTGCATGACAGCTTTTACCAAATTCACTGGACTTAAATTTCTTGGTTGGCAGGGAGCTCACATGGTTTCTGGGATTAATTCCCAAATGAAATGTTTTAGCAATGCTTGAAGGAGAGCAATAGTGAACTGGGAGAGGTGGGGATTATATTTTATTTTGTTTTGCAGGTTTCAAGGCCAGCACATAACTGGTCTGACTCAGAAGAAAAAAAAATCTTCATTTCCATGTAAATAGATTTTTACTTTTAGTATTGTGCCTGTTTTATCTCTAGTATTGTAAAGAAACCTATATAATAATTTTAAAATCCTGTATGTAAACACCTGTTACTAATTGAACATCATTTTCATTACAGGATTATCTCAACAAAAGTAAAACGAGTATCTAATGCCATTGCAGGTTTCACACGCTATTCATACTTTGTATAAGTGTTCCAATAGTCAGATTTTGATAGAATTGTTTCACACAGTTTCATTGCGTCTTTTACTTTAATTTTATACAGGTATCCAGTGTTTTGTTGTCTCTGTCTCAAATAGGAGACAACAATAGTAGGACCAAGTGTTCACATTTCTATTGATTTGGATTTCATCAATCTCTAATTCTTAAATTCTCCTTTTCTCACTAAATTTGAGTTTCTATTTTGGTAGAAAATAGAAACTTTTATTCTGGTGTCTATTTTATTTCATACATAATTTAAAGTTTTTCTTTAGCATTGCTCCTTCTTTTTTTACATTCAACTTCAGTCTGCAAGTGATCTTCCCACAGAGCATTTTAAGGCAAAATAATGCAAAGCTTTTCTTTGAAATCCAGCTGCTGTTTCCATTGAGGGTAATAGTAATATCAAGGTATTCATTATGAATAGGAGTGTGTCTTTTCGTACTGAAAACCAATGTCTGTCTCTGAATTTCAGTGTCTGAATAGCACTGAAGTTCCTAAAATGAGCATCTAGGATTAGGACAAACTTTCTTAAACTTACACCCCTACCACTAGTCCAAAGAGAAATTCCTTTGACACACCACAAAGGAATTTGAGGTGTTGAGGCCAATTTCCATCCTTTCTGCAACACAAGTTTAGGAGTCAGCAGTTTTGTAACTGGAAAAACATTAGAAGTTTTCTTCCCTGAACATCATAATATGCAGATAATGGATTACTATTTTCACAGGGAGACAAATATTTATCGGGCAGTGCCATTACTAGTAGAGCATAAAAATGTTGGAAATAGGTAATCCTTCATAAAATACAAATAGCTAGGCGTGGCTAATCCTCCAGCTTTGCTGGCCAGGCTGAGCCAGAGACTCATTAGTAAATTCATAAGAAAATTTACTTCACATATGTCAATATTACCAAGCTGTGAGTTGGAAAATTTGACTACTTACTAGAGGTGAAGCAAAACAATAGCTTGTAAACACCTAGCTGTATTAAAAAATGACATGTGTAAATAAAGTATAGTAGGTTTTGGTGGCATAGCACTCTGGTTTTTTGTTCCTGGGCTGACAGATGTCACTGTGCTGTGTTTAGGCTGTAGTAACACCTCATCACCTCACTTCTGCTGTTTGTGACACACAACAAGCAACAACAGAGACTATCCAATCTAACCCTCTGTAAACTATTTCATTTATGGTTCTCCTGTTTTAAGAAAACTGAACCAGAAATATGGAGAAATTGCTTATTTTTACTTTACAAAATCTCTTAGGTGTCCATTTTCTACTTATCAAATATTACTTGAATTTTTCAGGGCTAGAAGCAATACACCTATTTTTTTACTGTACTTTTTTGGCTGTTAACATGCAAAATATATATTTTAGTCAGAGGTATGCAAAGCAAAGTCAGTGAAATCACTTCATATTTTAAAATTATAAAGAGACAAAAACTTATTCCAGTTACAGAATCAGGTTAAAGTTGCAGCATACTTCCCCTCACAAACACTTAAGGATTTTTACACCCCAGCCTATATATTTATTGTGAGGTTAGATTACCTCCTGGGGCTTTTCCTCCTCTCTTCCTTCCTTTTTTCTCCTGAGCAGATCCTTAGAGAAAGAATGCACGGCTATTTTATTGTAACTTACTGTCAGTAATTTTCTGAGTTGCATTGTTTAAAACATTTTATTTTCCCACTTAATATAGATCCTGAGAGAACAATTCAAAAGTCCCAGAAAGACAAGAGTTACAAATGAAATTACTGGAGACCTATTCCTTTGGGAATTGCAGTGTGAAGCATGCAAGAATATGCAGTAACATCAAAAACAAACCTTCTGAAATTTGTGTGGTTTTGGGGGGAGGAGGGAGGGAAGAAAATTAAACACAAAAAGTTCCAAGTATTTTATTTCACTTGGTGTCACCCTAGGTTAAAGACAAAAAGAACAAGGCAGGAATCAAAATATTTTAATAAATTGCCAATTAAGTTTTGTGATAGTGAAAAAAGTTGTATTTAAGCGACCATCAACTTGAAATCTAGGACTGCCCTAGATGTCTTTGCTGTACTATTCCTTCCCATCAAATCACTCTTCTTTGGGAACCTGCTGAGTAGATGTTAGTCAGGCAGTTTGAAAAGCAGCAGTGTGCTTCCCCATTGAGTAGGCTACTTAATGGACTCCCACTACTACTTCCCAGACATAAATGCAGCACCAACTACCACCACTGTTTCACCCAGTGAAAATAAGCAAGGAACTATGTGGGCCCTTCAAAACCTCTGTATTGCCTGTTCACTATACCAGAATACAAAATGTCCTATGAAAACTCCGTATACTTTTTTTTACATCAACATGGAAGATAAAAAGAACTAATCTACTACTTACAGATGATTATCATTTCTCTGTGCTTTTGGATTCTGCAGACAAGTCCTTGATGATACCCATGAAATGGCAAAAGTCTTATTTAAGAGTTTGAAATAAATATCCTTGCAGTTAATAGATGATTTCATAAATGTTAGTTGGCTTTATTCATCAAATTGTACCACACACAGGTGCCATACTGGGCTCAATCCCATTATTTGCATGGTAATAGGTTACTTGTGGGATCTGCAAATACCACTGTTTAAGTCAGGTTTGCATATGCAGATACATGCAGGTTTTCTTGCACAATATAAATAGGCTTGAACTATTTACATATAGAACTATATTTAACATGAATATCCTTGATGGAAATGGGAAATTCACTTTTTTTTCTGAGCATGGTAGCTCGGGCATCCCTTATTTATATTCTGTGTCTTTACTTGCAAAGCTCTGTGAAGTTTTGTTGAAGTTCCCAAAGGGGTTAATTAAAATATTTGATCTATTTAATTTCATGTAAATTTCATAATCTCAAGTTTTAGATTTAAGTGAAACCAGAAAAAGCTCTCTTCATTCATGACTTTGATCTGAGGCCATCAGGGCCTGTATGAGTTTCTTCAGGTTTGGCTAAGGGTCAGCTGCAAGTTGCCTCAGTCAAGTTGAAGATCAGTGAACTTGGGTAAAGAAGGGCATAGTGCTGTTTATACACAACTGCGAATTGCAAGGACAGTTATCAGTGCTGATGCTGAACAAAAGCAAATGATTTTTCCCACCATCCTGACACATCCTAGTTCCTTAAAGTACTGTAGCCAGTGTATTAAAACTCCTGTCTTATTCTTAAGATTTGAGCAACTGCTGTTCTCTCCCTCTTGACAGCTACTTAACACCACTAGAACAGAAGCAATTACTTCTATGAAGCCGTGAATCTTTTCATGGCTGAATTGCCTTTGGTATGAACCTCGAAAAAGAAGAAACAGATATCAGGGAATTTTTTCCTAACTGTTTGTTACTTAAAGCCTGTTAGCAGTACCAAAATATTCAGCAATTTTGTTAAAAAGGCTCACATTCTTTAGGTGACAGGTTTTCTTTGTTTACCTCTTAGGTTGTCATCATACCATGCAGAGAAACAGTGCATTATTACTTCTTGAGATCTCTTGTAAATGAAGCAGATGCAAATATAGTCCTGAAATATATCTGAAAGAAAAAGGCAAAGGAAAAAAAAAAAAAAAAAGAAAGAAAAAGTAAACCAAAAGTAGCATCAATTTATCTTCTGTCTCAAAAACAAGTATACAGTTTCTTCATAATAAAAGCATCTGATGTGTTTATCTTTGTTTGTCTAACAAATTTAATTGTCTACTGATGGAAAATTGCTGTAATTAAAAGGTACACTAAAAATAGATATTGCATAAATTATTTAACATGGGAATAAACTTTAATAATTAAATATTTTGTCCACACAACTTCAGTATTTTAATTTTTTGTAAAAAATACTACAAAATAGGACAACATTGAAAATAAAAAGACAAAAAATACACTTCATGATCTCAGGGCTTTACCCTTCCTGTAGAACCTTACACTCATCTAGAGGACAACACATATATTTGTGTGCTTTGCTTTACAAGAAATTTCCAAGGTGTTTCCTCTCAGTTCACAATAAGAGCATGACTCAGAAAATCTGCTTGCTGGATTCTTGTTATTGGTGATAGTATAAAGCATCATATATAGCTTTGGGAAAAACTGAAAGTTTCCAATAAGGTTAAATTAGGGCAAGACTGTTTTTTTCCCATTTACGTTTAAAGTTAGACATCCTGATTCACAGGTTGCTCAATACAGGAAATGTGGAAAACATACATGAAGTGCACTTCTCAGAAGATCAATTAAACTGCATGAGGATAAAAAGATAAATACATTCTTGATGCATTTTGTTTGTTTATTTTTGTTATTTGTTTGGTGTCTTTTGGGTTTGGTTTGGTTTTTTGTTGTAGTTGTTTGTGGGTTGTTTTCTTTGTTTGTTTGGGGTTTTTTGTTGTTGTTGTTATTGTGGTGGTGTTTTTTGGGGTTTTTGTTTGTTTGTTTGGTTGGGGTTTTTTGGGTTTTTGTTTGTTTGTTTGTTTGTTTTGGTTTTTTTTTTATTTTGTTTTGTTTGGTTTTTTTTCTCTTTTGGGTATCAGTCACTGACTTCTTTCCTTTCTGTCTAACTTTCCTCAAGCTGTGAAACACTGTCTAGCCTCCAATCTCCTAGGAAAAGTAGTCAATCACTTTGGCAGAGTTTTTCCCAGCACCCTGGGCTAGAAGTGCTCATCTGTTTTGTAGCACAGCACTGTCTCTGGGGAAAATGCAGAAAGAATGAACCCTAAGGAATATGTGTGAGCCATGTTTTCCTGTTCTCATAGCATGCCATGGAAGAACATGCTGATAAAATACTCAGTCTGACCTCCTCAGTGCAGGTGGTTGCTCCAGAAACTCCCAGAGTTGCTTTTCAGAGTGGTCTTCTCCCTCTGTGACCCTACTTGTAGAAGAGTATCAGAGGAAACTGAATCAGGAGGAAGAATGGAAAGACCAGTTCAACAGGAAATGCATTAGTTTGCCACTAGTATGAAGCTCTAGGCAGCATGATGCATCCCTGCGTTGAAGGCTGATTCCAGGAACCCAAGTCTGTCCCTAATTAATAGCATAGCAAACATGATACATGCTGGTTACCAAAACCACTTTCAATAGAACGAAAAATTATCTCACAGTTGCTGGATTTTATTTCCCAACAAATTTTTCTGGTGACTTTGAAGGAGCTGCACATTTTCTGTTTTCTGATTATTATTTTAACAATTAACTTAGTGTGAAAGGAAGCCAAAAATCATCTACCCACCTCTTCTTGTGCCTTCAGGAATATGGCTGAGTAAGAGGAGAGATGATAAACACTGTGGCAGCTGGATTTAAATGTGCCAGTAGAGATTTGTCCTTTTAGATGAAAAGTCCCAGAGTCAAAAACTCTTGCTAACATCCAGCCCATGAAATAAACTTTATCCTTATGAAATTGCTATTCATCTGGCAGGGGAAAACATATTGTATCTTAGTGCACAACCTGCTGTAGAAGTCAGATGATAATATATATATTGGATTGTTCTGCTATAAAATGTGCAAAAATGGCATAAAGTATTCAAAGGAAGGTGCTGTTATCTGACACTCAAGATGATATTGTTACTAAGCCTGGCAGTATTGGATCCTTTGCATTATTGACTTTGATTATGCCTTACTAATGGCTGGTTCCTTTTCCATCTCACTGGCAATAGCTTCATTTCCTTTCCTATACCTTTCTATTGAGTCATTCAGAAAAATTCATATTCCAGAGCTGAGAAATGGAAATTATTCTGCCTATCTTAAGAACTCATAAATATCATATCCTCAAAAGAGATGTTCAGATAATCAAGTATTATTTAATCCTTCTGCTCTTGCTGAGAGGAGCCATGCAATTCTGTTCTCCAAGACCACAGACAGGCTCATTAGCTCTGGTTCTCAGACACAGAGGAGTGAAGTGAAATGGATAAGAATCTGTGAAAAAAGCCACAGCTACCTGGAACTACTATTTCATTACTTATCTTCTGCAAACAAAGATTAGGATTCCTTATTTTTTGTGAAAGACGATTATTGCATCATAAAATCATAGAATGGTTTGGATTTGAAGAGATCTTAAAGACTATCTGGTTCCAACACCCTTGCCCTATGAAGGAACATTTTCCACTTGACCAGATTGCTCAAAGCCTCATTCAGCCTGGCCTTGAACACATCTGGGGATGGGCCATCCACTTCTCTGAGCAATCTGTGACAGTGTCTCACCACCTTCACAGTACAGAGAGGAATGAAGTCACCCCTCAGTTGCTCCTCACAAGACATTCCATTCTGCTCTTTCTCCACCCTTGTTGACCTTCCCTAGATACACTTGAGAGCCTCCACATTCTTATTATGTTGTGGGGCCCAGAACTGCACACAGTACTCAAGGTGAGACAGCACCAATCCTATCCACATAATTGGTGAAAAAATGTGAAAAAATTGCTATAACTGAGGTTACTATCCCATGCCTTTTTTTTTTTTTGTTGGTTTTTCCTCACATTTTTTTTTTTTTTTTTTTTTTTTTTTTTTTTTTTTTTTTTTTTTTTTGTAAAATAACGTTTCCATCTGCACACTTCTACTGATCTTGGGGTTTTATTCAATGTTAGCCACTTTTCAGGAATTTTCAATAGATAATTCCAGTCTTACAAAGAAAAGGAAAATGACGATTTGATGACAAAGGCATTTTATAGTAGAAGCATAGAATATGAGTTGGCAGAGAACCTCACGGTCATGAAGTACGACTCCTGGCCCTGCACAACACATCCCCAAGAATCACACATGTGCCTGAGAGTATTGTCTGAATGCTTCTTGAGCCTTGCAAGGCTTGGTGCTATGACCACTCCCCTGGGGACCCCGTTCCAGTGCCCAACCACCCTCTGGGGGTAGGGCCTTTCCCTGACATCTAACATAAACCTCCCCTGACTCAGTTTCAGGACTTTTCCTTAAGTCCTATAATTGGTCACCAGACCAAAGAGGTCAATACTTGCCCTTCCTCTGCCCCTTATGAGGAAATTGCAACTGCAGTGAGGTCTTTCCTCAGTTTCCTCTTCTCCAGGCTGAACAGACAAAGTGACCCCAGCTACTCCTCACACAGCGTCACCTCAAGGCCCGTCACTATCTTCATTGTCCTCCTCTGAACACTTCCTTCATAGTTTAATGTCTTATACTGTGGTACCCAGAATTGCCCGCAGTACTGGAGATGGGGCCGCCCCAGTGCGGAGCAGAGCAGGATGATCCTTTCCCTTGACCAGCGGTGATGCTGTGCCTGATGCACCCCAGGACATCCTGGCCCTCCTGGCTGCCTGGGCACTGCTGACTCATGTTCAGCTTTCCATTGACCAGGATCCCCAGGTCATCTTCTGCAGGATGGCTCAGGAATATGAAACTGGTTGTAATTGATTCAATTACAATTCCTCCTTGCTCAAAATCCATCTCTGTCAATGCACAAAACCAGATCCTTATCATACGGTTCTGGCATACACAGCTCAAGATTGCTGGAAACATATCTGAGAAAAACAGCAGAAATGCTTCTAGAACAGTGTCATTCATCCTATACAGGACAGAAAATAACAGTGTTCACTTTTGATGTTAAGGACAGAATTATGGAATCACCACACCAAGAAACATTGGAGGGGAGTTGGAGAAAGACAAATTAAAAATGAATGCTTTCTACCATACAAATTATTCAGGGAACATGTAGAGCACAAAGGCAATAACAAGTTTGTAAACAGTAGAGGAAGCTAAGGTGCATACAGATTTTGTATTCTAGGCAAGTGGGCTAAGTAGTGCAGTAATGTGAAGGTGACTGAGGACTGAAGCCTTGTAATTCAAAAAAGATTTCCTGGAGCATGGCTTTAACAGATTTTAAGACTCTCAATGTGCACATAACACATGAAGACAGAAGCCAAATTTGCCACTGTGTTGTTAAATCAACAACAGTTGAATCACAGCAGGATCAGGAATGCATCTGTAATGCAGTACTGGCAGCACAAAGGTGCAGAAATGGGCTGGCACAATCTAACTTTGT
>VXBN01000499.1:77898-113463 GCA_013397395.1 Sinosuthora webbiana
AAAAAAAAAATTATATTACTTAGACTTTATGGGACCTGAAATACATGTAGCATTGAAAGACCACAGGACCTTTTGAAACTACCCAGTACTATGTGAGAAGATAATAAATGGAGGAATAGTTGGTATGGACCTTTATCATCAATATAAGGCAACATGCTAATGAAGTGGACACATAAATAACACCAACAAATTGTAAGCAGAATGCACAACATAGCATGTGGAACTGGCAAAATGGATTCAGCTCAGCCCTGCTGTTGTTAAGAAAGAAAAGTGTTCACAAAAATGGGAAGGAAGCTCTGTATCTTCACCCACCACTATTTTCAACAGTTGTGTTTGGTGAGAAAGCAATGGCAGAAATGGAATCATACAATAGTCACACCTTTTTTTATGGAAATACACCCATTAGATTAATATACGTTGTATTAGGAGATAAAATAAAATAAACAAAAGAGAAAAAAAAATCTTCAGGCAATAGACTGATCTCTAAGAGTGTATCAGAATTTGATTCTCCAGATTCCATACCACTTAGTCTTGAAATTATTTTGCTGCAAAATTAATAAGTTCCTGGTGAAGTGGTTATTTAATTATATTCTTAAAATGGAAGAACACTAACAGGAAAAATTGAAAAACTATGTCTATAATGTGGTTGTTCTAACATATTAGTATCAAATTAGTATCCTAATCTTGGTCATGTTGACTATTCTGAAGCTCACATTCTACCTTTTTTTTTTTCATGAGTAAAAATCCTAATAGCTTTGTTTCATTTCAGAGGATGAAGAAAATTCTTCAACCTAGAGCTTTTTATGAAATCATATTCTTGGGAACTAGCTATTCTTTCTAAGGCTTTGCATTGATTCAAAGCTGCTGAATAGCACCTGCAAAAGAAGTTGCTACCTATTACTGACAATTGAGAGTGTACTACTTGATTTATCCAGGGAGCTGTAGTGATAGAAAAGTGCCAATCTGCTCCATTTGATAAAAGGTCCACTGAAGACTCAGTAAGAGAGTGGGAATATACTTAAAAGGAATATTCTTTGCTCTTTAGAATAAAATCATCATATCAGGTAGGTTTAATCATGAGTTTCAGAAAGTATCATGAGAAAGCCATTGATGAAAGCATCCAGCTGACCAAAATGCCTGTTATTCAATTATCAGAACTGTCAGATGAAAATAAGGCCTTATGCCTCTAATCACCAGAAAAGTCACAATATAATGACCAAGATCACATTGGCTTACTACAGAAATGCCACTTCCTTCCAAAAACGTGAGTACACTTTCATGAGAGACTGTATATAATCATAAAAACCTGAGATGACAGATAAAGGCAATGTAGATGGAGGAAATATCCTATATGTCAGAAGGCTTTTCAGTAGCTCTAATGCTCTGACAGTATCTTAGATAACAGAATGGACCATAAAAGTTCGGTTCTGTCTTGTAAACCTAAAGAAGAGATAAAATGATACTAAAATAAAGAAATAATAAAATTAGGATCAGCAAAGCAATGTAGCAACCCAGTACAAAAGAGGAGAAAAAGCTCAGAATCCATGACAAAAAAATAGGTTAGGCTTGTCATCTGAAAAACATATAAGGATGTGACAAAAAATCTAAAGTGTACTAAAACATAGAATGCTTTCTACCACCATCTGGATTAAGAACATTGAAACAAAGCTACAAAAGAAAACATATGGTTGTGTAGCCAGACAGTTTTAGCCACTCTGAGAACCTTCATCATCTGCTGGTCTTTTTTATAAGAGCTGGAAGAAAACTAAGCAGTATAAAAAATATAACACTGCAAAGAACAGAACTTAAAGAAAATAAATTCAAATTTCTTAGCAATCACAGTTACATAAATACTGGTACATTTTTTAAAGCTCATGTATTGGAGGATGACCAGAACTTACAAATGAAAGCAAAAAGACAATTCCACTTATGTCCCTGAGTGTGCAAATAAATTTCAGAAGAAAGACTGGAATAGGAATACAAAAAGTATAAATAAAACATTCATCATTCTATCAGAAATTTGAAGATGGCATCCAGCAGCCAATTATTCAAACCATAAAATGTGGTCAACAGCTTCTCTCAGTAGATCATAACATTGCACCTGGACAAAGAACTCTACATTTCTTTGTATGTGGTATGAAAAACAAAGTAATTATCAACCATGTAGAGACCATGTAATGAACTGATAATCCTAATCATGTGCATTTATCCTCTAAAAATAATTCCACTGTATCCATATCTGGATTTCAACCTACAACATTAGGTTCAGGAAGCAGATTTTAAAAATATTCCCTAATGCTTCTTTTTATCTCTATTGAAATTTTTAAGTTACTTTACTTTTCAGTAAATCATCATAATGTAATGTCTTATTGACAATATTTTATTTCCTAAATTGTATTAGGAGAAAATATTCTCCAACTTTAACCACAAGGTGAATAGGGTAATATGAAAGTTAAGAAGTCCCAGCAAATGAGCTGGGGATTTAAGAACTACAGAACTTATGTTGAAAGAATCTGCAAGTACCTTCCTTCCATTGTATGCCTGGGACTTTCTAGGGACTACTTCTCATAACCAATCATTTTTATAAGTAACTGATCTTATATATAAAAGGAGATGGGAAAAAATATGTTCAGAAAGATCACATGCACAAGGCAAATCAAGGTGATCTTAATTAACAACATGGGTTCTATCTATTTAGTATTGCTTCATTGTCATTTTGTTGTACAATAACGAAGCCACTTTGCATTGACTCTGGCCATACGTCCACAGGAAAAGAAAACTGCTTCCTTTTTGGTCCTGGAAACAACTGAGCTCCACCATCCCTGTCAGGGAACACAACATGTGGGGCAGCTTTGCAAAGAATTACTAGCTGGCAGCAGAGGAGATGCTGTCAGGAGAAACTGTAGGCAAGAATGGAAAAGGTCACAGAATCACAGATTCACAGAATGAACTAGGCTGGAAAAGACCTTTGAAATCCTCAAGTCCAGCCTATGACCTCAGCAACTAAACCATGGCACATGGTGGTCACATGGAGTATCACATCCAGTCTTTTTTTAAACATGTCCAGGGACAGCGACTCCACCACCTCCCTGGGCAACTGGGGAGAGGAAGACAAGAGTCTTACTGTTGTAGTTCATCTGTAAAGAAGTTCAGGTACCTGGATGCATGCAAGACTGAGAAATAACAATCATGGTCCTGCAACTCTTGTTGTGCACAGAACAGTCACACAGTGTCTCTTTGTGTTAACAGCCTGAAAATGTGGTTACCACTCCCCATAGTGAGTTGTGGCAGCTGCCTTTTTTCTTTACAAAGACTTGCTATATCCCCTGGGATATAGCTGTAGCTATAGACTGTAGCAAATGGTATACTTATAGAAACATGTTGAGATGGCTAGTATGCTTACAGTAGACAGTTCACCTCCCTTTTTGAGTTTGGTAGAAAGACTTTTTTTTCTGATATTATTTCTATAGGCCTTGCTGGAAATAGGAACGCTTGCCATCTCAGGTTGTACACCTCTTACCTAAAGCCTTGTAAAGGTGCAACAAGAATTAGAAAAAAATAGATTCTGCCTTTTTTTCATGGTTCCAAAAGGTCTCTTTAGAAAAGCAGCTATACAGAAATCAGCTGAAAATTCATGAACATGTGGAACTCCCTAGCAATGAAAAATCTGTAACCAGTCTCTGAAAGTTGCTCTGTGGGAAAGGAGGGACAAGTTGAACCACTGTGGCCAGAGAATTTATGAGCGCTTTACCTTGCAGGATCATTTAGACAATTTGATAACAGAAGAATTTGTGCACAATGACATTCAGCTGGAAAACTGTGCCCTGGAGAGTGAGCTGATATTCACGGCTACACTAGAACTCTTCTATAGAAAGGCAACTTGGAGATGTCATGGTATGAGTAGCCAACGTTTTAAAAATGTAGTTTCTATATCAGCTTGCAACATTTTAACCAAATGGCTCTCAGGAGCAATATGGATATGAATATTCTGTGTTATTTTATGGAATGGATTATTCTTACTGGTATATTTTGCAATCATTAGAAATACTGAAAGTAATACCTCTAATTGAGTTTACCATACCTCTATATGAAGACTCAGACATGTACGTGCTCAACGGATTATATTGACTATATAAAAAGATATTTATAGTAAAATGTTATTATACATCTAAATGTGTATTAGGAATAGACCAAGAATTACTGACACCTATTGTATGCTTCAAAACACAGATTATAAGAGACAGATAAAATCATGCAAATGACTTTAATATAGATTTGATTATTTTGGTAGAGAATTAGAAAGACTAACACAATGAAACTGAAAGATCAGTATATTCAAAAGTGTTGTGCTTTGTTTAATCATAGCTAAGATATAAAGGAGAAAATAATAACGGGTACAGATGAAAAAGACATTCAGGATATGTTCAAATGCAAATAATAGCAGTAAAATATAAAACTAGCAATGATAACAAAAAGCTCTTTTAGTGTTAAACTCTTATTATAACTACATTGTTAGATTAAAACCTCGGAGTTTTAACAGACAAAAAACAGGAACAAACCTGGTATAAAGATTTCTTTATTGCATTAAATGGGAATCTAAATATTTAAATTTCAAAAAACTATTTCTTTTTTCCTTTCACTGCAAACAAATAGACACATGATTTGATCATGGATTTTCCAATACTTTAAATTGTCGTTATTCCTTAAATCCTAATCCTAACCATTTTTCAATTACTTAGGGATAGATTGCCATTTAAAGAAACAATAAAATAATGAATTTTCAGAACCAATATAAGTCAGCATCCTTTTGAATTGGGTGTAATAATAAACACTGTGAGTCAGCACACCACTGTAAAAATCTCATGTAAGTTTAAACACTATTTGAAAAAGCAGTGTTGAAAATTCAGAGAAAGACAAAGTAAAGGTGTAGATAGGTAAAGACCAGATGCATAAATTCTAAATGGTGTTAGTTTATTTTCCTGAAAGGATGGATTGCTATTTAGATTACAAAGATATTATGCTGTACTACCAGAACAGGTTGTTTAGTAAGAATAAATGAGAATGCGTAAGACTATTTCTAATTTAATGTGACTCTACTTGTCATTACTTATTGGATAAGCATGAATGAAAAATTAAATACAGATGTTTCTGTGCATGTGTATCTGATGACTTGGTAGTGGCTTGAGAAACTATTTCCAGAGTAATTCTTGCCTAGGAATAATAAAACACTGTAAACCATCAGCTCAGGCTTCATATATGTCCAGCAGTTTTTTAATTGTGCAAAAAATTCCTAATTTCCCCTTTTGAACTCAGCATGGGTTGCCTGGGTATAAGTTATTACATTCTGTATATGTCAAATTTTCCCACAGAAGTGAATGTATCTAAATCTTGCTTTATACCGGAAAAGTCACTAATAAGATAAGAACATTTCTTGAAAGCAGTGAAGTTAAAGGTCACCATTATCACAGAAACATTCCTTGCAGTTTTTCATCAGTTTTGAGAGTGTTTTACTGGATTTTACTGAATTCACTCTTTGAAATCTCTTTATGTCAGCCTCTGCCAGCCTCTGTGACTTCACTGAAGAATATTTCAGCCTTAGTTGTTGCAGTATAGTCATACATGACATATACTTTTTCTGTGTAACTTCATGTTTTTATTAAATTCTGTAGTTCATTTCAGTCCTTCTGGCCAACCATGCATTATTTGTCATGTCAGTAGGGAAGGTTTTCTTTTTCTATATATCTTCTCTTTTAGAAATCAGCATGGCCTTAGTAAAATAAGAAATGACTAGTGGAGTTAACTTTTCTCACTGAATGTGCATGGAAAGATGAATCTAAAAGACAAAGTTTCAGGCACACAAAGTTCCGGCTGCAAGAGTCAATCCTGTTCCCATTTCAACCTGTGGAAATGCTGCCATTGAGAGAGCTGGAAAAAAATAATACTCAAGAAATAATTTGATTTTTCAGAAGCCTTATTTTTCTACATGCAGAGATTTTAAATTGTTGCCCCTTCTTAAATTTAACCATTGTAATTGTGGTGGGTGGTTTATTAATTTTTATATTACCTTTTTAACTAAGCTAAAACCTGGCCCAACCCTGTTTACATTATACTGAGGGTTGAATATTTATCTTGTTGCTAAAATTGTTGTAGAAGTGAAATCAGAAGGGGAATGTGAAGTTATGCAACTATTCTAATATAGGCATTTTAGGTATTTTTTGGTTCCTGGAATTTTTAATAAGGTTTCAATAAAGTCTTTGGTTTCTTGTTACCATGATTTGCATAGTCTGTCCTATTGATTACCTCTAGATCAAAATAAATTCCTTTGAAATTAACATCTTTCATTAACTATTCCTGGAATTTGTCACATGGCTTTTCCCCAGATAAAGCAGAGAAAACTCAGTAAATCTAAACTTTCTTATTTTTCATTTTATAATAAATTTCCTTTTGATTGAAAATGAAAGCATAATGATAAAATTAGGCAACTCTGTGGAGAGGCAAAATGAGTTTTTAGGACCAGAATATTTACTGATCCTGAATTTATTTTTTTTTTTTCATCTCAAAAAGTCACCCAGTATGGTATTGATTTAAATTGTAATTTGTATGTTTGTTTATTTGTTTTTGATTAGTTTGAAATATGTTTGGATATCCATTATTCAAGCAAACCCATCTGAAGTTGCTGCTTTTTGATTTCTTTTTTGATGGCCTTGCAGTAAGAGGAGTTCTATTCCTTTATAACAGACAATTTTAAAACATAAATCAATTTTTTAGTCTATTTCATAAGTGGTGGTTAGTGTGATTTTTTTGAGACACAAAGAGTAGGGTTTTGCTGTTCTTTTAAGAAGCTGTCAGGATATCAAGAGAGTCGCATTGCATTTAGCAACCTTTGTCACAGCCACCAGTCTTTCCCCTCTTCTTGCCAAAAATGAGTGGAAATCTGAATTATGCATTCATTATATTAGTTGAGGGATTGACTTTCTGTTCTCCTCAGAGTTCTAGCAGTTCCAAATATAATGGTGAGAAATAAGGACAAACAAAATCCTTGAGAAATATTCTCATGCAAAAATTGTTTGGGTAGAACTGAAAATTTCCAAATATTCCAGTTACTCCTTCGGTTAGTATAAAAACTGAGGAACAAATTGTAAAAAATAAAGAGAGATATTTCCATTGGATTCTAATGCATCCACTGGGTTAGCCTTTTTCCAACCAGCTCTGAGTTATTAACTGCAAATTACAAACCCACTTATGGCAGTGATATTTTTCTATCTTCTCTGCAGGGGCTATTAGTGCTTCTCTGTCAATAGTAATTATCGCATAGAATATCACTAAGCAGGGTCTTGGTGAAAAAATGAGGGAGGAATTGTGTGCATCCACAAAAGGCAGACAAGTACTAAGAAGAACACCAGGGATGGATTATGTTCCTTCAAGCTGAACCACCAGAACTGCTCAGGCAGTAAAGGTCTCAGCTTTTCCTCCTGATAAGCTCCCTTGCCATCTATAGACAGGCTACTTTAAAGATTTAGATGGAAAGGTACTGCTGTTTACAAAGTGTCAGAAGATGCTGCAGCAGATAAGAGGAAAAATATTTTCTGAGGAAGTGACTGAGATGTGGATGAAAACAGGACAAATATTGTGTGAAATGTGGTTAAAATGTACAGAGTTTAAAATATTTGAAAGGATTTTTAAGAGTAAAGAATCAATGAGAAAAGTCAGAAACAGGGGGAGGAGATATTTTCTTAGCAGTATTTTGTCATTCCAACTCAAAATAAGCAATTCTTCTACTCATAAACTTTTTATGATGAAAACATGAAATATACCTCTGCAGAAGTAATGTATAGAAAAGAAACTTTAAAAGTATGTGTAGAAAAGAAATTTTAAAAGTACACTTGCTATATAGTTTGACATTCAAATTACTGTATTTTCTTCACTCGTGCATTTTAAGCCCATATGGATGAGAGAAGGATGTAACAGAGCTAAAAGACTAATAAATGATCTGAACATAGTTATTCTGGAGGATATTTAATACCACCTGCTCTCACATCTGTAAACAGATGTGCATTATTTGCTGTATTTTACCATGGTGTTAGGAAAGTTTTCTACACACACTATCTTGTTTGGATATGGGTGAGCTTGTAAAAGTTGACAAGGCATTGATGCACCCCTTATATTTTGCAATCATCTTTTATGTTTAAAATTTGGGATGTCACCATCTTATAAACATCCTAACAATATGGTCTGCAGTTGCAGTGAGGGTGGAACTAAAATAAATTAACACAGAACAGAAAATTATTATCTAGAGAACAGGTTGGAGTCTGACAGTTTCATCTAGATTTGCTGGACAAATCTGGAGGTGTTTTATATATTTGCTTTCCTTATTCTTTTTCAAAGATTCAAGATGTTCGGCATCAAGATTCAAGATTTCCTCTTTATGCTAGAGGAAGACCTCTGGCTTTCTGTTTTCCTACAGGATAATTTTAGACCATGGGTCAGAGTGATATTGTTTCAGGTTAATGCGTTTGCTGTACTGTTTTATTGTTTTGTTTTTCCTCTCACTCATTGATACTCCATGTTTAATTTTAGTCTCATAAGCACATTGACATTTTTCAAATGAAAATTAACAAGAAAAAGTGAATTTTACACTTGTGGGAATTTCAGGATAACTGCAAAGATGATATAAGAGATATTTTCTGTATGATTCTCCTTGACAGCCTCATTCAATAAGGAACTTGTCGTCTGAAAGCCCAGTTTCTTTTCAGTTATTCCCTCATTCCATACTAAGACCTGCCCGTGTAAGGACAAGACTGCTAATACAACACACAGGTGTGTGTAGCCACCCCTTCTACTTCAGCTTGACAGGAGAGTCCAGATTGCTCTAAACAACCTAATCTAGTTGGGCTGGGGGCTTGGACTGTGTGACCTTTAAAGTCCCTTCCAACCCAGACCATTCTGTGATTCTCTCCCTTGCACTTGGTCACTGACCAAAATCATCTCTTCTCAAAACTGATTTGCTTCACCTGGAATGAGTGTCATGCTGCCTCCCTGACAGAGGATGAGGACTGTAACAGCAGTGTACTCACCTTCAGCTCCAGTAAAGCCAAAAGGCAAGACTTGCTTGGAAAGAAACAGGCTGAATCTAGCTACTCTTTTTCAGAGGAGAGTTTAAACTCAAATAGCAGATAACATAGAATATGGTTGATAAAGAGAAGGATGTGAAAAGGAATATTTTGTGTATCCCTGAGGACATAGGATTTAGCAGATCTTTTCTTAGCATCCCATACATAGACAAAAAGCCTTAATCTTTTCTGCAGTCCTGAAAGGTAAGTCTTTTACCTTTCTTCAGGTCTCTATCACGTCTCCTGCGTCTGGCCCAGTTCTAAAAACACCCATTGATTTTTTAGATGATTTTTTATGTTTATACAAACATGGTATAGTATCATGCCAGAGAAGCAATTAGCCTTTAGTAAGAGGGGTTTTTGATCCAATATTTGAGAGGATAGTCTTCTAACACAACTAAACCTATTTACTCACAGGCACTCAGCTTCAGTTCCATTAATTTCAGTTTACTGTGACACTCTATAATTTATTTTTCCCAAGATGTACATGCATCTGCACTACCATTAGTTGTATTTGTTTTGCTATTAGCTTTAAATTTTTATAAATACCACAGAGATGGCAAATAAAGTGTCAAGGAAAGTGGATGATGTATGAAAGTGTATTAATATCTGTCTGGAAAGATGCATCAAATTTCTTCAGGGAATATATCAGCTTCCATAAGATAATTATTAAGGTTATCTTGGGTTTTGAGGCTTATTCCTGAATTGTATTGATTCTTTATAATGTTGGTAGTTCTTTAGGTATAAAAATTGATGTTACTATGAGAGTTACACATGAGAGTAACTCATGTGTCTCTCTCTGGTGCTTCCAAATTTTGTGTTAATTAAAGACACCAGAACACTGGTTATCACTCTATGACACTTTCAGTGAAGCTTCTCTGTGAAAAGGAAATGGCTTTTCTTCCCTAGGAGTGAGACCATCCTTTATGTTGTGATTCTCAAAATACCGAAAATGATATCTGAGTTGCCTTGCATGGAAGTGTGAAATAACATGAAAGGTGATATCTCCCAGTCCTATGTAATTTTTGCAATTCTGTTTTGAATAGTTTCAGGAGGCAGGAGGTAGGTAGGACCACAAAGGTGAGAGCAGATGACAGTCCTAAATGTTCTAACCTACCAATACATGTCAGAACACTTGTATCTAATTCAAATCTTGAAAAAGGAAGTAAGACCATGCAACCTCCTCCTACCCGTCTTTTTTTGTGTGTGTCACTAGAACAAAAGAATGTGAAGAGGGAAAAAAAAAAAAAAAGATAAAATGAGATCAAGAAATCTTTAATATGAATAATAATGTACTTAAGAATGATCAGGAAATCTGTGTAGCTTTAAACTTGTTTCCTTGCACAGACTAGGAATTTAATTAAAATCTGGGTCCAGCATTCCTGCTGTAAAAAACAGAACTATGATTCTGCTAGACCCAGAAAAAAGTGTGATCTCTTTTCATTTTTATTTTGCTATGTACGCATGACCTTCTCTTTTAAAATTTGATTGGCTTCATACTGAAATCCCAATGAAGCAAGAAAAGCAGAGGGAAGCTAAGCATAAGTTATGTCTTATCAACGCATCTTTGAATATTTGAAAAAAGAATGAGCTTTCAAGCCGTCCATGTAGGTACATGATCATCTTTCATACAAAAGGACTCTTGTTGAGTGTTTCAGATCTCAAGTTCTTGTTCACACTTAGTTGTGTAACTGGTTTTTGGATTTCTGCAGAGCTTTTGACATTTGACATCTCCCAGGACCCTTGTGGGCAAAATGTCCAGCCCACAACTGGACAAATGCATCGTGTCATGGAACACAGACATGAGGGGTCACAGTGAATGGGTTGACAACAGGCTTAAGACCTGTTGCTCATGGGTTCTGCCATCCTTGTCCCTGTGCTTTTCAACATGCTCATAAATTACTTAGATGCAGGACCAGAAGGGATACTAAGCAAGCAATGACACAACACTGGGAAGAGTTTTCAAGCCTTTGAAGAAAGGGAGGACCTGCAGAGAGATCTTGATGAATTAGAGAGTTGGGGAATCATCAACCATATGAAGTTCAACAAAGGGAAAATGCTGGATTCTGCATCTGGAATGGGGTAATCCTGAACGTACAGACAGAGTAGAGAATGAGGTGCTGGAAAGCAGTTCCGTGGAAAGGGACCTGGGGTTCCAAGCTGAACATCAGTCAGCAGTGCCCTGGCAGCCAGGGGTCTACCTGTGTCCTGGGGTGCATCAGGCACAGCATTGCCAGCCATGCAAGGGAGGGGATTTTTCCTGCTCTTCTCTGCACTGGGGCAGCCTCACCTCAAGTGCTGGGGGCAGGATTGCATGCCACATAATACAAAAAAAACATTAAATTACTAGAGAGCACTCAGAGGAGAGCAATGAAGATGCTAAAGGGCCTTGAGGGGAAGCCATATGAGAAGCTGAGGTCACTTGGTCTGTTCAGCCTGGAGGACTGAGGGGAGACCTCACTGCAGTTACAACTTCCTCATGCTGGAAGAGGTCGAGCAGGCACTGGTCTCTCCTCTGTGGTCACCTCTGACAGGAGCCGAGGGAGCGGTCTGAAGTTGTCAGGAAGGTTTATGTTGGATGTTAGGAAGAGATTTTTCACCCAGAGGGTCGTTGGGCACTGGAAGAGGGTCCCCAGGGTAGTGATTACTGCATCAAGCTTGACAGAGTTCAAGATGTGCTTGGACAATGCTCTCAGATACATGATGTGACTCTGGGGTTGTGCTGTGCAGGACCAGGAATCAGACTGTATGACCCTTGTGGGTCCTTTCCACAGCTTNAAAAAAAAAAAAAAAAAAAAAAAAAAAAAAAAAAAAAAAACCAAACAAAAAAATCAAAAAGAACAACAACAACAAAAACCACCACCAAACCTACAACGTGTTCTATGTATAATTAAAATAATGAAAAATTCCAGTTTCTTTTTTTTCTCTTAAAAAATCCCATATGGTTAGCTGGCTTCTTGTGCCATTTAACACAAAATGGTGAAGGGGATTTCTTTTAACATTGTAACCTAAGAGATTGGCATCTGTGACCCAACACAAAGTTGATTGCATAAAAAAGTTTTGGTGAAATTTGGACAACTACAAATTAACTGCAAATCTTCTCAGTCATACTAAGTGACAGTGTAATTATTGGACAGTCCTGGCAATTGTTGTTCAGGCTTGATCCTCCTTCCTAGCAGACTGTATCAGTGGGATTCTTGCAATTGAGTGGAATAATATCAAATTCTGCTCCTGTGTCCTCTGCAAAGCAACAATAATGTATTTGATTTTGGTATTTAAAGGAGGATAGCATACTTGTAGATAAGATTCTGATTTATTTACTAACAATTTAAATGAACTGATAAAATTTTCTGACTGTAGTAACTAGTTATCAGTTTAAAAGAGAGTAAATTCCATTCCTCAGGCAAGAAATATTGTCCTGTATATTAGTAGTTCAAACTGAAGATTCTGTTTGATTCTTTGAATCTGCACTTGTAGGCAAGTTTGATCACAATTTTCCAGACAGTACAACAATAACCTGAAGTAAAGGATCATGCACAGTGAAATAATGTCAACGTACATAATTCATGCTTTGAGAGTTCATCAAGACGAGGGTAATTTGATCTCACAGGTCATCTGCTCATTTAATGTCTTCATTTGGTGAAATAAAATAATCCTGAGGGTAGCAAATTGTTATTTAAAACACCTCAATTTTTGGTAGGTTATATGTATAAACTTTTGCCTGACTGTGGATATGTTAAACTTCATAAAGCTCACAGCTGTGCTTGGAGAGTGTCCCAAAATGAGGGTCAGACTCTGCTTTACACCTGAGAGACTGTGATGTCTTTTGGATCCTTTTCTGGGCAGTCCTACAGATATTAATACTTGGAAAAGTGAAAGTGAGTAAAAGTAAAAGGTTGTAATTAATAAAAAGCATTATTTCTTAGTTATCAAAATGCATGCATGTCTTTGAGCTTACAGGACTTAAAAATTCACCAGCTGAGTGAAACTTAAACCTATTTTAGGAGTTTATTAGCTTTTACCAAAGGTTACAACAAAATTCTGGGTTTTTGGTTTTTTTTCATTTCAATTCCTAATTAATATATTTGATCCTAATTTTGCTTTTTAGTGTTGTGGAATACCTGTGGTACCAGCAGGAACATCACCACACCAGCATCAATGCACACGATCTCTACAACTTATCATTTAGTATTGTATTCTTGCCAAGGGAGTGATTTTTTTCAAATAAAATTTTTCTGTCACAGAAATCATGTGGTTATAATTTACGGTTCAACTGTGACCTAACAGAGAACATCAGCTCTGAGTTAAAATGGGCAAATACACATTTGAATGATACCATCTTGTGCTTTATTTTATGTCTCTGCAAATAGTTACATAACAATGAAATGAGAAGGGTGACTGCAGTCAGTTGTCTACAGCTATCAGTTGGCAAGCAGAAGGATTTGTGATGTCCAAAGAATATTCTTCAATGAAATGGCACGAGCATCACAAACTTTCAGTTTATACATTCTCCTTCCTTGGTTTCCTTCCAGCCAAGCTCATTTAAAATATACTGGCTGGAGCCAAAATCCATCATGCAACTTTCTAATACGCATTTCCTCATGAAAGATAAAGTGATACATTAACTCTTACAAAATTTAAAGTTAGATTGAAATTAAATAATGTTTGTACCATTCTGAAATTCTGTGGGATTGAAAATGGCAGGAAAATGAAATTCTTATCTGTTGTGGGTTGAGGCAGTTGCACAGAACATGAAACCAAGAAAGGATTAATTACTAAAAACAAAACAAAACAAAACAAAACAAAACAAAAAAATAAAATAAAACATTCTGTGAAAACTAGAAGTAGTGTAGAGCTGGCTTCATTGCAGTACAATAGATGTGTCCTGGAGTAATAATCTTGCCTGTGCATATTTAATGACACTGTTAGTCAGAATGAAAGAGTCCTTTCACCAAAAAATTTCCAGGTTGAGCATTCTGCTGATAGAAAAGCTGACCTCCTTGTTTCTTTTTGCTGGGAGCACAGGTCAGGGGATTTTCTCTTCTGAAGGCTGCCTTGTGGCCATAGCTGTGGCTCAAGTACTGTAATGTCTTGACCTCTGTCAAAAAGACTTGATGCTGATCCTGTGCTTATGCCTGTAAGCTTCATGGATGTCTTGAGGGAATCTGAGAAACAGCTGGACTATGGGCAGCCAGGTCCTTTGGGCATGTGAGCCTGTATATTCAAGAGATGAAGATATGACCTGCTAAACAAGGCATTTCCTATAACATAGTTCATGTGAAGTTAGCAAATGCATTCACATATAGAAAAATATCAACTATTTAAAAGAAAAAATATTAATTATTATTAATAATAGTAATAATAATAATCCCTGTTTTCATTCCTCTAAGAAAAACCTAAACATAGTGGCACTTTTTTTAGTCTTAATGTTACTTATTTTGCATTGTTTGACGAAAGCAAGGCAATTTTCACAGCTGAAGAGGAGTCATTGATACACATTTGATAGTTGTGTCAAACATAAATAACTAATTTTTCTACTCAGTACTCTTCATTTTCTACATGCTGAGCATAATATAATCTACCTTAACTGCAAGTCTAGCTAATAAATCCACATGAGTTTTCACAAGCAGAAGAAATTATACAAGGGCTACAGAAAGTTGTGCTCATTTATTCATTAATTCATTCAACCATTCATGCTTATTTTGAGTTTAGTAGTACCTCTGTGCTTTTTTTTTTTCCTGTGTGTGACTTGTTAAACATTGTAGTAATTCAGCTTTAAAAGGTATCACCATAACATTTGTTGCTTTCTTCTTATGAGGAGGTTGTACAAAAGCATATTTCTACCCTACTTACTACGTTTAAGAGCTGCAAAACTTGGACTGATTGAGTAAACAAGGATGGCTATGGGGCTGTTCAAACCTGAACATTCAAAACATATGATACCCTCTAGTAGATAAAATTTTATCCATCTTATTTACTGCTGTAGTTAGGCTGCATTAAGGTCTCATACACTCATGCATATCGTGCTGCTATGTGAATAAAAATCTCAGTTCCTTTTCATAGAGACACTAAAATTCTCAAGCAAAACAAAATTACCACAGTTCAGACTTTTAAAATACACGAACTTGTAAGCTTTGAGAGCTGAAAACACTGCAGCTATCTTACAGTAGGAAAACAAGATCCAATGTTTTAAAGGACTGAAGCATTACACCTGAAAAATTATGTAGACATAATTTCACAAAAGCTTTTGCATAAGTTCTCTTCAGGGAGAGGGGTAAAGAGATGATCTGCATGTTGATTTAGATTAAATGGGAGCATTGCTGGTCATAGGAGTTCCAGACTGTGTTATGTTCTTCATTGCATTTCTAAAGCATGGAGTGCAATTGCAGCAGTACCCTGGTCTCTGTTACCTTATTGCAATGTTTCTTGCACAAATTATATCTTTCACTATTTCTTGTGTGTTCATGCTCCTACTCACAGATTAGATTATATTATATTAGGTTGGCTATATTATATGATAATATAGCCAACCTAAAATCTAACTGCTGTAATAACTTCACGTTATCTACCCACCACACCCAGTATCCTCTTTCATGTGGGAAACAGCTGAGTATTCATAGGCAAAAGAAGGCCTGTGTATATATATTGTGCAAGCCAGTTTTTAGAGGATGTACATTATCTTTTGCATTGCCTAAAAGCATTGTTTGGGAGAGACATTGGCAAATAAACACCTAATAGGAAATGTCAAAGTTGTGTTAATATGTAATATAGGTGGCAGCATCCTGGCACCCTGGTATAATGAAGGTTCTCCTCTGCTTAATCCAGTGCTGGTCTGGGCAAACCCAGTGAAGTGGACAGGAGTTTGTTTTCTCAGCTGGTTCACACTATTGTCATCTTGCCAGAAGCAGCCAACTGTAATATATGGCTGTGAGCTGAATCCTTAATAAGAGAGCACTGGGACTGAACACACAGAAAAAACTAGAATGGAAAGCCATCATGACTATCAAAGTTTTCTGGTGGACCAACAGACTATTTAATTATTCCATGAGAAAACTTCCAAGCATAAGATACACAGCAGGTGGATTTGTAACTACAGGTTTCCTAGGAAAAGAGTATCTTTGTAATGATTCAGAGGGAGTTTTAGAGTAATGTTTGGGCAACATTATAGCAATACCCCTTTGGAGAAATGTAAACAAACAGTCAGAAGCAGAGAATCCATACTGCCTCCTTGCTACTCTTTTTCCCCTTAATTCCCTGTATGAGATGGCAGGAGATATAGGCTGCCTTGCTGGAGACAAATATTCCAGTCAGACTATTCCTGTGCGACTGTCTTGAAATTGCTGCATTACTTTCACTGTCCTGGGCAAGCAGCAGCAAACACCAGAAATGAGCATCTCAATCAACACCCTTTGCTCAGGGGCCACAAAATGCCAAGTGGCATTCAGAATATATGCCAAATGACCTGATCCCATGTTGTTTCCCAGAGTGAGTCCTGCCAGCCCTGAGCTCTGGAAAACTCACATTTCTTTAAGCAAGGCACTGCATTTGAATTAAATATGCAGACAAGATTTTTTTATTTGCATAAAACACCAAGTTTTATTTTTTTTTTGTTTTGACCTGCACAATCACCATTTTTATTTCCTGTTTAAAACATGTGGAGGGAAAATTGGCATCTCAGGTATTGGTCTGGTAATTTGGTCATTCCTGACGTTCTTATGGTGATCACTTCTACGACACCACAAGATGCTCTTTGTTACCAATGATGACTTGTTTTACATTTGCTGTCAGCAAGTCAAAGTTCAGTTTTCACATTAAGTTATTTTACAGAAGGGTATCCACACAGCTAACTGAAATAAAATATAAAGGTTATCCAGTAATCTACTGACAAGATTGCCAAGTTTTTTTTCTAACCCTCCATGTGGCCAGGTTTCATGAATGCTTTAGGCTGAGCCTTCAAATGCACTAAAAGCTTTTCTTCCTGATCCCACCAAGTATGTTACAAAATTCCATGTTGTAGACGTGACACCTATTATTACGGAAACAAGGAAGAGCCCTCAAAAATTTAAATTTAGGAGAAAGATCCTAATCTGATTTCTTTTTGCCCCTCCTTCAGATGAGTTTCAATTGGACGTGCCATTTAAAAATATGGGTTACAATTTCCAGGAAAGGGGCAGTGGCAGTTCTTGTTAAAGGGTAATTTCTCACACAATTCACAGTTAATCAGTAGCTCAGTAAATCTGTGTGGCTGCCTTTTGTACACTGTCTACCCTACAGGCCTCTCAATCCTCTGTGCCTAAAAAAATGATTCTGAGTAACCTTTTAACTTTTCCTTTGGTGCTGTCATTCCTAGGAAAAGACAGTAGTCACTTATCCTTTTGAGACTGGGCTGACTTGAGGCCTGACTGAGAAAGCAATGACCTGCTTGGTCTGGCAGTTTCAGTGGGCCATCAGTTTTCAAGGATGAGAGCACTTGAAGCAGAATCTTTCTTGGCTCTTACTAACACTGGTGCTGCATGTTAGAAACTCATCTTATGATGGTTAGCTTTAGTTTAACAACTTCTGTTTCCCCCTTCAGCTCTAAAGCTTTTGACATCATTATAGAAGACCAGAAAAATATCTGGATAAATTTATTCTGGCAGCAGAGAACAATAAGTGAAGGCTTTAAAGTACAGTCTCATACTTTGTTATTCTAAACACCAGTTCTTTATACCAGTTACAGTTTTCACATTTATTTCTAGTTCATAACATACTGATCATTGCATCTTTTCAACAATTTTATGTAAGGAAAGAAAAAAATATTATCCATCAAAAAAGAGTCTTGGGTATGATAGACTTGATAATAGCTGTATTAAACTGAAATAGCAGAACATAAAAATGTGTTGTGTGTGTAAAGAGCAGAAATCAATGGAAAAAAGCCCCTACACGCTGCTTGTAAATGACCACTGAATACCACAATATTGTAGTCAATTTTGATTTACCAACTATGTATATAATACTTACTGCAGGGTAACCTCCAGGTGTTCTTGAAGCAGAATGAACAGGAAGCAACTGCAGGATTAAATAAACTGAATATTATTTAACTTAACTACAGCAGGCACTAAAATTGAAACATATGTAAAGCAGGTAGCTAGATTTTTCAAATGTAAATATGGGTGGGACTGTTAAAGACATTAATCAAATGTCCTGACCATTTTTCATTTTACATATTTATAAAAAAATGTCTCATTGGAGTCATATTGCTAACAATGCTACATCTGAAATAAATGTCACTTGAACAAGGAAGTGGAGAAGTGAGAAAATACAATGAAATACAAAAAGCTTGCTTTGAAGGAAAACTGACCATTTTCTCTATTTATGTTAGTGCTCTGCATAACATAAATGCCCTCTGCCTGTTTATTTTTAAAAATAGAATATGACATGCAATTTTTTGAAATAAATTTAATGCAGAATTTTTTAAAAAATATTGCTAAGAAATGAAGATTTCCATTTTTGATCCATCAATTGAAGAAAAGGAGAGAAAAAAAAGGAAAAAAATGCAGCACATATTTTTGAAGTGGCCATTCTAGAAATTGCACTCTGAATAGAACAAACATTTGTGCAATAATAAGGACTAGAAATAGAAAAATGTCTGTGTTGTGGATAGACCTGGAAGAATCCTTGCCTGAAGAGACAATCTTCCCTCTTAAACAGATATTCCCTGGACCTGGCTATCCTGTGTACTCAGTAACTGAATTACTATAAAAAAGTTATTTTCCCTATTTTCTCATTCTATACTGTTTATCTTTATTATTATATTAGTGAGAGTTAAGTAACTCTCTGGCTGTGTCTACTATCTTTTATATGATCCTCACTCTGGATGATTTCTCCTATCCTAATTTTTGTTTCTTGGGTCTGTATGGTCAATTATGCAACTGTGAGAAAGATCTTGGAAACAAATTTGTTTGAATTTGTTTGAAATACCAAAATTGCATGAAAAAGCAGAGGGTATGGAGACTGGATAGCTTATTCCACATTAACAAGAAATTTTCATCCCCATAACTTCTAGATAAAATGTCGTATCACAATAACTTTCTGCTAGATTTTATTAAGAGGCATAGCCACAAGGCAAGCATTTTGTCAAAAGTGGAAGAAACATACAGACTAATGATTAAAAAAAAAATTTTGTATTAAATTGTGAAAAACTCTGAAAGAATTAATCCTTCTTCAAAATACAAAATGAAAAGCAAGACCAAAAAAGAGTGTAAATCGGTTGTGTTCCCTTTCATTGGTGAATCTAAACTCCTAGTGTTGTCTTTTTAACAACAATTTTTAGAGGAAAATCCCTTTGAATGTTTCATCAAATTTTATTTTTAGAATGTTTAAACCCACAGTGACTGAAATTTGAGGATCAATACATAGTATATTTTAAAGGTAAGGGGCAGGATTTTGTTTTAGATATTGTCACACATATTGTCTTCTATAGCATTACTTTTTTCTTCTGATTTTTTCTTTTAAGAAATGAAAGTTTTGTTACATAAAACCTAGTAGTTTATAGAAAAACCTGATAATATATGAAGTTGTTCCTTTGAGACCTACTGAACATATACATTCCAACTCCTGCTCCTACACAGGACAATCCCTGACAATCGCACCGTGTCCAAAGGCCTCTCGAGTTCTGTATGGATGTGGAAGTAAGGGCCACTATATAGTCCTTAAGTCACAGGTGCTCCTAATTTGGGGCTTGTGTCTTTGGATCTTGATCCTATCTTCTGGTCTGACTGACCTGAATACAACAAACATTTAAGAGTCTATTTGGCTTTTGCAGAGTGATGTGTGGAGAATTGATTTTCCGAGTTTGTAAACTAATTTTGAAAGGTTTTTTGGTACTGATTGTAGGGGAGTTATGATATAAATGCATATTACTGTCACTAGGGACCTTGAAAGATTAATATATCTAAGAAAAAAACATTAGAAAGGGCTAAATTTACCTGAAGGTTAAATAGATAACCTTTATTAATAGATCTTATACCATTCCTAACTCCAGTATTCAGAACCTGAAGTCAGATTGTGTTAGAATAATGTCTTACTCAGATGAGGTGGGAGACCATTACTAATTTTAAGGTTGTGGGTTTTTTTAAGAAAAGACTGATGTTGACTGATGCACTAATAAACTCAAGGATATCTCAGTTTTCTTTCCCATTCATTTACCTCATTAACTGAAAAGAATTTTATGAAAAACACACATAAACACTATTCACATATCATTGTGATATGAATATAAATTGCAATTTCAAATCATTCTGGCAGCCTGCTGAGTTTTTGTGGTGTTTTTAAAGATACATTCAAGACTGTATAATGTTAATCCATCTGAAAACAGGGAAAAAAGGAAGTTAATGAAGATGTTGCACAAAGGTGGAAATTATACCCTCCTGTGTTAGCAACAACTTACTCCCTAAGAAGAGCTTATCTTCAGCAATTCAGCTAGAAACTTTGACAAGGATGGAGGGACCCAATTAAAATCACCAGAGGACATCTGCTAGTTAGTTTTGCAGATGACAGATATAGAATTTCTGCATGCTTCAAGGTGCCTTTAATTGCCCTTTTATGCTTCTTACCCAGTTCATAAGTAGAATTGCAGCAGTTGAATACACTTGCAGTCTGCCTGGCATCCTGGGGTGGATGAGCAGCACAGAGTGAGGAACTCCAAATGGCTTTCTGCTAGCACACACAAACTCTATTACATGTTCATCAGAGAGAGCTCATGGAGAAAGTCTGAATTAGAGTCTTGTACCACAAATACTTTACTGGACAAACCAAGTGATCCAAGTATTTTCCAGTAAAAAAATTAACTTAAAAGATTTCACACAATAGAAGGAACTGGAAGCTTCTGACGATGCACTGTGGCTATAAGTTGTGTTTTCTCCGAAGAAACCCTTTCCTCCCTCCTTGCTTCAAAATGCACTCAGGTCAGCCAGTTTTGTATAAATATATTTTTTGTACCAGAATTGTGAAATGGCAATGTTAACCAGATAGCTGGTCCTTGATCTTTGATGGAACAGTAGCTGCAGTCACTGGGAACTTAGTGCAACTTTCAGAGAAAATTGATTTGCACTCTGATGTGAATGAACACTTGCAAAAGAGAAAAGGAACAAGTACATCTTCAGTTTATTTCCCATACCTCTAGTTCATTAATTGGGAAGGTGTAGATCACAAGCAAGCAGGTTTTTGTGCTGTGTTTGGGATTTTCAGAAAAACACACAGAACACAGCCAGTGTCTCCATGTCGTAAGAAGGTACAACCCCTGACTTTGGGGAAAATCTCACCCCTCTAAGTCGCTCAGCATTCCACCTGGGTTTCAGAACATGCACATGTATAAGCATCCTCTTCAGCTCTCCTCACATAGGAATGGGTTCTCATTCAAGTACAGCAACAGGACTTGAAACTAATTTATCTTCTCTTTACAAATAACCTGCAGTTAAGCAAGGGATTGCTACCACTCTAGCAAACGAACACTTTTATCTGTATCAATAGCCATTTTTTGAAAAGGATATTTTATAAACATTTTCTGTATGAAATGTTTCTTCTAATTCCTGTATAAAAGTTGTTGGGGTTTGGTCTGCGATGGTTAGCTTTGGATTTAGGTTTCGGTATTTTTCTGAAATGTTAATTGCTTTAATCTTTTAACAAATTTTGGAATTTTTTAAGTATTGGTGATTCTGTGTTCCCATTTTAAGCTCTTCATGCAAACAAACTATAATAACCAGTGTTAATTTCTACCTGTTGTCCAGTCACTGAACCTATGAAATGAATTATTCTCTGTCCAGGAACACCTCGCAGTCAGTACTTTAGATCCTCTAAAGTAAAACTGCGGTTTAAGGTTAGAAGAGTCACTAATGGAGGTCTCCAGCCTTTAGATTTATGAGTTACTTTGTGGAAAGGAAAATCCTGTATAGGTTTTCAGTTTTAAAACTGAAATGGCTTAGTAGAGCCTCCAAGACTTGCAGTAAGCTCATCACAGCCTCAAAAATCTGGTTAATGTAATAAAGTTTGGGCGGAGCTGATAAGATGCTCAACTAAGTTTCATAGAGGAAGGGAGAGAGAAGAAATGAATAAGCTCAAAATAAAGGCCATTTGCTCTTACTAAATATAATAAGAAAACCCCACTGGTTTCATTGTGTATTTATTTAACCTTAAATGTCTTCAGATAATGGTATAGACAAAGATTTCATAGCAGAATAACATACATTAATGCAGTGTACATGCTGTGTATCCCTTATCTTCTCCCAGACCTAATACTTCCAGAGCAGAAACTGTTGTGGCTGTTTAGTCTTGGCTATCACCAAATTCCCAACCAGCTGTTCCCTCAATCATCTTCCCCACCTTTGTTTCCCTCTGCCAGTTTTAATTTTCAACTTTCCCTTCTCCCTAAGCTGGTGACTGTGTGCTTGCAGTCAGTTTCCGTAATGCTTTGCCTCTACTGATTCTTCTTCCTCATTTTTTACCCTTCTCCTGTGGGTCTCCTTCCCACAAGATGCAGTATTTTAGGAGCAAAAACCTCTTCTTGCAGGCTCTCCATGGGGAATGTCTCCTCCAGTGCCTGGAGCAACCTCCTTTCCTCATTGCTCCCTGACCTCAGTGCTTTCACTGCAGTTTCTCTCACTTTTTGTTCCCTTCTCCCTGGCATGTGGGGTCTCTTGGTCTTAAGTATATTTTTCCAGAGGTGCCACCAGCATGGCTGCCAGGCTCAGCTTTGGCCAGTGGTGGCTCTGGAGCCATCTGAATCTGCCCCACATCCAACATAGGTGGATCTGGAGTTGGTCATATGGAAGAAGAGGCCTTCATCTACATGTGTTCTTTTGGGAGAGCTCAGCACTCTGAGGGCCACCCTTAGGACTGAGGACATATGACTCTAGGAACCCATGTGTAACTCCTGCTTCTGCTCCACATGGCCAGTCAGCTGGTCTGGACATAGAGTCTTTTCCATGGGGACAACTTAAATGATCTTCCCCATCTCAGCCCATCTGGGTGACCTTGGTTAATAAGGTGGCCTGGAAAAAAATGCCATCCCTCCTCTATAAAACCGTCTTTCAGGGCACCATGCTGCTTGACTGTTAACATCGTTTCAGGAGGATTGCTGAGACACAGCAATCAACACACTCTTCCAAGTGAGATTTTTCAAAAATAACTGCCTGGGTGTTGCATAGAGATGGGTGCTACTGGGGGCAAGACTAGCAGCCCTATACCCACATCCCCAGGAACAGGGGCAGGTAAGACCGGGATAGGATTTCTGACTATAGGTGGTGTGCAGGATCGTGCCCAGAGTGTCTGATTAAGTGTGACTCCAGTGCCACAGCTTCAGAGAGAGCAGCTCCAGGAAATATGGTCAGCCTGTGGCATTTATACAGCCATAATCACTTTGGTGAGGAAGAGAGAGAAATAACTACGAGAATAACTTAAAAAGAAAAAAGAAACAAAAACAGGTGAAACTGAGGCCACAAAAAGAAGTATTTGTTTATTTTTATGTCTACATGCTTATGAGTTCAATTCAAATTTAGCAAAATAGCTTTCTTAATGCCTTGAGGAAAGATTCCTTCGCTTAATAAAGCCTGACTGCAGATTTTAAAGAAATTCTATTTCGGGATGTTTTTGTCATCTCCTCAAAAGAGGATTTTCTTTTCTCATCACAAAGTTTCCAGAGACATATTTTCCTCTTTAAATATGATTAAGAACTATTTTCCTAAAATGAGTCACTTTAAAATTAAAATTCCTGGTCTTTAAAACCCTGCAATATGAGGAAGATACAGATTATCACTGAGCATGGGTTGCAGGTGAATGTGGATAACCTCAGTGGTCAGCCCTGATTTCTCTCCAATACAAATAAGTAGAGAGGATCAGTGATGGTGCTTTGAACCCTCCAGGTCAGCTGAGCCTCAAGAGAAGAGACAATAGGAAGAAAGAGAAGTTCTGAGTATGTTTGAGATGTTTGACCTTGAGAGAGGTATAGCATGAACTCTGCCCCCCAGAATGTGATCCCTTCCCCAAGATGCTTCCAGAGTAAGACAGAAGTAAAACACCCTTCTGATAAATCTAGATATAAAAGTGCTGTGAAATATTTAACTTGTAGAGAATTAGCTTTTAATATAAAGTTTTTCATGTAACTTTGCCTTTGAATACTGTAATATTGTTTCTGAGCAATGGTGAAAGTGTTGTCACTATACATGGTGAAAAGGTTGAGGTGTGGCAAACATCTCCTGTATTAATGTTTCTATTTTACTTAAACATCATAATTTAAATGACTAATTCACAACTCACCATAAACCTAAAAGTTCTACTTTCATAAATGCCACCAGACAAAATTTGGAAATAGCATACTGCTTTCCTGAAAAGCTTTGGAAAATATCAGTCAGGTTCTGGAAAATAGAATATTGCTGTTGGATAATTTAAAAGAAATTTCAAGCTCTGTTAAGAACATAAATTATGCTAATTTTAGTATGTCTCTTGGTATATTTTTGCTTGGATTCCTGTGCAGTCTCTCTGTAGCCTGGAGTGCCTCAGGAACAACCATTTCATTACCTTTCACACGTAATATCTGTCCAAGGACAATTTTGCCATAGAAGATTTCTTGTTCTTTGTAGTTTATTCTTCTTCTATCTGTGGTTTTACTCAAGATGCAGGTAGAGAAACTGATTAAAACTGTTATGTTTAAAGGAGCTCAAGCCAAATATTTAACCATTAAGCATCAAAAATTGCCATAGATGGATTTTCCAAGTTTTTATGGGGGTAGAAAAGAGACCTGAAATATGCTGTCCTTGGGAGCCATGAAGAAAATTATAGCTAGATGCCTTTCAGATATGGGAGGAATTTTGCATGGCCTTTTTGATTTTGCCTTCCCACACAAGGTGTGGCACACTGATGTGGCACTTGCCACACAAGTGTCTGGTTATCAGGGTTTCCTGAAGGCTGAATCTTTTCTTTTTTGCCCTTCTCAGTTTACAGCCATAGAAGCAGATGTCACTGGGTGTAGCCTGCTGAAGTATATGGCAATGTTTAACTGAGGTCCTTAATTGCTTGAAAGTACTATCTTTGCTAGTACACTACATAAAGTGTAAGCTCTTCCTAATAATCCTAACATTAAGAAATTGTTTAAAATGTGGTGAGGTAAAAGTGTGCAGAACACTTTTGGCTCAGTAAAACAGTCTAAACTTTTTAATTTTCTAAGCCAAATTAAATGCAAGAATAACATTCAAAAATTAGAGTTTTAAAATGTTGTCTTAAAAGTTAAGCTAAATTTATCCAAATCCTATGTAACTCAAAGAAGTCTCTGTAGTTTCAGAAAAGTTTAGAAAAAAAACCTGAAAGTTTTACTGCTGTTATCAGTTGTTTTTTTTCATGGCATAGTGTGTTCCTAAGCTGTGGAAGTCGCTCTCTTGAGGATGTGTGGACTCCAGAGGAAGGAGGATGAAGGATCTCCATAAAAGAGAATTGATAAATTCATGGCCACTATATCTAGTAGTAATAATCAGAGCAGGGTGGATTTGAGCCAGGAATAGCTCCAAGGTATATTCAGCTGGTCTGATTAGTCAAAGTCACTGTTTTAACACCTGCTTACATGCTCTTTCTAGAACTTTGACTAATTTTAGAGCTTGGAGTTGAACTAGCAGTGCATGATTATCAGATGCTGTTGACATCAACACAATGTTGATGCAATGTTGACAGCAACAGAGACAGGCTGAAAACCATTTTTGAAGATCACCTTGTACCTGCAATATTAAAGTCTAAGCAAAACAAGAGCACAGAACAATTCATCTAATTCCAAGTTAACCAAAATGAAACAATATATAGAATATTATAGAAGTGTTTCTTTAGTATGGGTCATGCTCACCACAATTTAGCAAAAAATTGTGTCATTTTGTAGGCAACTCTATCTGGTTGCTGACAGTGAAAGTTTCCCACTGCTGGGCTTGGTTATTTGCAAATGATGCCTCTAATTTTCAAGCATTTCCTAAGTCCATCAGTTGAGTGTTCTGTAGAAGATGGAGATATAGCTTTTGTAGAAAAAATATGTATGCCTTTCTGCAAGTCAGAAAATGTGTTTTAATTTAAGCTGCTGTCCCAGGCATTCCATATTGTTGTTTTTATGCTTGGTCAGTGCATAAACATTAGGGAACAACATCCAACAGAGAATGCTGCAGAGGGAAAGAATGGATTTTACAAAGGTTCCAACCCATACAGATAAAGCTCAGATCTGAAAACTGTCATGCTCCATTTTTTTTTTTTGTTTTTTTTTTGTTTTTCTGTTTTGTTTTGTTTTTTTATTTTCCTTCTGCCAGAGATACACTGTGTAGTATTTTTAAGTCAACTGACCATCAAAGGCAGCTTAAGAGGACCAGTTACCCAAGTTTTTGATTCTCTAATTCTCATTGTATGTTTTACTATTAAGACATTCTTTTCATGAGAAACGGGAATCTAAAAACATGTGCTGATCACATTAGGATGAAAAGATAAGAGTTTTTGAAGAGTTTTATTGTTGTTGTCTTTGTTATGGTTTTGGTTTTATGGTTTTGTTGGTTGCAGGTTTTTTTGTTTGTTTTTGGTTTTTTGTTTTTGTTTTTGGTTTTTTTGTGTTTTTTGTTGTTGTTGTTGTTGTTTTTTTGGGGGGAGGGTTTGTTTTTTTTTTTTGGTTGGTTTTTGGTTTTTGGTTTGGTTTTTTTAGAACTCCTATGGAAAAGCTAATAAATAGATAACTGCTATGTCAAGCATTTTCTTTCCTCAAAGCAAATCTTTGTTTATTGTGCAGGATCCTTGTGCAGGATCCTTGTGCAGGATCTGTGGTTCCATAGCTAAGACTGACTGGCAGTGAAAACTGATTAGTGATTTAGCAGATACATACAGTATGAAATTTATGTTAGTTGGGTTTAATGCACTTCTTTTGCTACTAGAACAGCCACAGGAACTGCTGTCTTCAGTAGAGAAGACTGGGATAGAATCCAGTCGCCCAGAATCCAGTCAAATAACAAAACTGAAATAATCTACTATATATTTTACTAGAAAATTTGTTAACAGATATTACTGAGATTTCAACTACTATATTCATTTTCAGTCTTATTTTGATTCAACTTCCATCATTTTTTTCTGATCTATTCTATCCTGCAAAACTTTCCCCCTTTGGTGTATTTTTACAGTGGATGATTTCCCCTGGCATTAAATCATGACTATTCCTAAAATATTTGCCTGAGAGCTTTTCCTTCTCCATTGGGAAGAGACATCAAAGAGTTATCATCTAATTGATTTTGTGTTTTGCCTTTTTCTTCCATGAAAAATTAGGTCAGTACAACACAGGATAAGGAAAAAAAAATTAAATTAAGACATAGCCTATAGCTTCACTGAGACCTATTCATATCCACTGTAAACATTTTATTAGTTTTTTTTCTGAGGAGATATTTACTTAATAGGAATCTTAAGGGTTCTGGTTTTGGGATTTTTAACCTAAAGTGTCAAGAGATTTGAACATTGAAATACAGTGGTATAGATCACTGAATATAGAGACTGAATAAATTGTCTAACTGAAATGGAAACTTTGAAACTCCCTCAAGACTTATAGTTGGGTAGACTCCATTCTTTCTAAGTCTGTGAAACTAACAACTTAACTGCAAGAACATGGACCCCCTGTGCTGCCATTTCAAATGAGGTTTAGCTCCAATTAGTCAATCTCTGAAAACTGAAATGGGAAGATCTTCAGCTACAATAATTCTTTAATCAGATGTGTATCTCTAGGATATTTTTATGTGCATAAAAGAGAGGTCAGTGTTCTGATAATTTTATAAATCCGTCAGTTACAATTCCCAGTGAAACCAATTGGATTTTCACATGGAAAGGTGAATAGAAAATAGATTGCTACATGTCAGCAGTGTGTTTCAAATTCAGAATCTTAGGATGATTTTTTTTTAACTTATAAAAATGTTTTTATATTCACAGCAAAGCTACTGAGATATAGGACTGTGCAGTGAAACAAGAAGAGCGGGAAATAGATGTGTGCAATGAATACGTCAGCTGCAAGACAAAATGGTTAAGATAGCATTTCTACTGGAAGGAGTTTTAGAAGCGATATTTTTTTCTTTGAAAATTGTTGTAGAGGGAAATTTAGAAATCTTCTTAGATATTTCCAGTAAAAGTCAAGCCCTTTTGCCTTCAGTTAGTCAACCTGTTTTGTGTTTCCAATGACGCTTCATCCCTGGAAATTTTCAAGCCAGCTTAGATGAAGCTTCAAGCAACCTGGTCTATTTGAATGAGTCCCTATACATGGCAAATCATCTAGAAGGAATAGATGATCTTTAGGCTCTCTTTCACTTAATGAAACTTCATAGATTCTATGAAGAAAGAAATTTGAATAATTAACACATTACTTGAAGTTTCACTAACCTGCTTGCAAACTGTAATAAATTGGTTGGCAAACTGAAAGCCAAATTAATATTTCCAATTCTGTATCTTTAGTTGCTGTATTTACATTGTGCAGATCAAAAATGTAAGACTTCATGAATATGAGATAACTAATCCCTGAGGCAGATTGTAGATTAATTTAAATGATGAGGCCAGCACAACTCCATGCTAATCTTTCTCAGTAGCCAAGTAGCTCAGTAATGCTTTCAAGGTAAATTCATTGTCTTGCTACTTTGCACAGAATTTCTAAACACAAGCTATCCAGTCTCTGCAGTCATTTTTTCTATGCAGCCAGGATGATAGCATACACTGAAATTCATGCCAATTTCTAGAATATTTTTATATATCTTGCCATTCAGGTAACTCACTTTATCCAGATTTCAGAGTACAAACGATAGATCTGAGTATTGCATTGTACCTTGTGATATTTTTTACATTGCAATTTTTTAAGTAGATTTATTGAGTCTAGCTGTTCCTGAGCTTATATTACAGTGTAAATGGATATAAATATAATAGATGTAATTCACTACTTGTGTTTACTTTGAAGTAGCAGTATCTGATTTCTTCTAGAATGTGACAATGGAGAACCAATTGTAGGGAAAAGTAGTTTACATTAATTCATGCAGTAAAATTCAATATTTTTTGTGAAGTCAGGCTACCTTTATGTATATTATGTGGTAGTTGACAGCCCATGAGCTGAATTCACTTCACAGGATGTTTCTGTTTGACTTGCCAATTTTTCAGGTGAAAGAAAGAAAATAGTTATACCATTACTCAGACTAAAAAAAGCTGAAGTACTATCCTCCACCATTAAGTGGTTGGAGAGGTGTAGCAGCACTGTTTGTAGTTGGGAAATAGGAAGGACCCCATGCTTCTACTGCCTTCACATTGGCTGCACCATGAACCCAGTGCTAAGGGTAAGACAGCCAGCTCTCCTCATCCTACCTGCTTCCTTCCCCAACTCTTCAGAATTCAGATTTGCAATTAAAAAGTGCCCCTTAAAATTTTGAGATAGGGAAATCAGTGGGAAGGATATAAGACTGCTTGCATGGAAATCATCCAGTGCTATCACCAGAGGAAATGTAACAGTCTTTTGGGAAAGCTACTCTTACTTGGCTATGGGAAGGGAAAGGATAGGCCTGAGTTTTTGATATCTCTACAAAAAGGGAAAAAGGTCTGGCAAAGCAGGATCACATTTCCACACAGTCAAAGGTAAGCCTTGGCTGCCTGCATGCTAAGGATCCAAATGCAGTTCTACAAATGAACTAAATATTTACTGTTTCAGTGAGTTCTAGGTGACACTGTTAGCAATGTCTAGAGAAAGTCTTTTCTCTCTCTATCATACTTGACTGTTTTGTGGTGTGCCTGACCAATTTATTAAGCTTCTGTGACAAAATGACTGCTGTGGTTAACAAGGGGAGTGCAGTGGATATTGTCTACTTGGACATCAGTAAGGTCTTTGACGCTGCTTCCATAAAATCCTGAGAGAGAAAATGTGGATGTGCAAGGCTGGATGATCAGACTGAACCCTGTGTGAATGGCCAGGCTCAGATGATGATGATGATCAGCTACACAAAACCTAATTGGTGGCCAGTAACTGGTGGTGTACTGGCTCTAATCCTGTTTATCTTCATTAATGATCTGGCCAGAGCATATCCTCAGCAAGTTTCCGGACGACACAAAACTGCGTGGAATAGCTTACATATCAGAGAATCAAGCTGCCATCCATTTAGACTTCAGCAGGTTGGAGAAATGGTCTGGTAGGAACCTCATGAAGTTCAGGAAGGGAAGGTGCAACATCCTGCATGTGATGAGGAACACTTCAAGCACCAGTGTAAGCTGGGGGCCACCCAGATTGAAAGCAGCTCTGTGGAGAAGGGCCAAGGCATCCTGGTGGATATCAAGTTGAACATGAACCAGCAGCGCCCCTGTGGCAAAAAGGACCAGTGGTATCCCGGGCTGCATTAGGAGGAGTCAAGGGATGTGATGTCAAGCCAGTCAAAGGGATGTGATGCTGCCCCTCTCCTCAGCCCTGGTTGGCTACAATCAGAGTACTGTGTCCAGTTCAGACCTTCAGTATAAGGGACACGTGGACATATAAAGTGCTGCAGAGGGTTACAAAGATGATGAAGAGACTGGAGCATTTCTCATAAGAGGGAAGTCTAAGTGAGCTGTGACTGTTTAGCCTGGAGAAGAGCAGGTTCAGGAGGGTTTTACCAATGTATAAAATGTGTATCATGGAGCCAGGCTGCTTTCAGTGGGGCCTAGCAACAGAATAAGAGGCAATGGCCAAAACGTGAAACACAGGAAGTTCCTTGTAGACATAAAATAGTTCTCTGTGTGTGTGAGGGTGATAGAGCAGATTGCCCAGGAGGTGCTGGGACCCATCCTTGAAGATTTCAAAGGCCATCTGCATATGGTACTGGAACTGCCCCTGGGTAGCCCTGTCTGAGCAGAAGTCTTGGACGAGTTTTCTTACAGAGTTCCTTTCCAACCTCAACCATTCACTGATTGTGTGAAAAGAGAAAGGTTTGTTGACAGTCTAGTTTCTCAGCTCTGCTTTCTGTTTCTACATATCTTAGTTGCTTACAATGGGGGCTTGGACACCTACATATAAATACCTAAATATAGATATAGTGTTGAACTGAAAGAAAACTGGCTTGTCTTGTTCTAACATAAACACTAACACATTATTTGTTAAGGGGTATTACTTGAGCCACTTAGCTTTTCTCTAACTCTTATGTAATTTTCTCATTTTATATTTGTGGTTTTCTTTTTGTAATACTTTTTACCTTTCTGTTAAAATTTTATTTCAAAATCAATACTTTCATTTAAAATATTTTGAGTCTAGATAATTCAGAAATAAGTTAAATGCCTTAATGATTTAATATTGAGGAATTAATAACAAGAGTTAAAAAAATCTTAAAAGGGCAGTCACATTTTAGTGACATGAGTCACTGCAGCATGATTTATGTCATTGACTGCTTGGGATTTCTGTTGTTAGCTCTGCAGATTTACAGGGGTCCATTCTCAAAATGATGCATAAAATAATCTCTGAATAAAAATATTGGTTGGTAGAAGGGAGAGATAGTGTTACTTGTGAGGCAGTGGTACTTCTAACTCCCTGCTTAGGATGCACTTATATTAAGTAGAAGCTCTGCAGGCAGGAATTTCCCATCAGACAAGGGAAATGTTTGAGTTATTCACAGTTCATAAGTGTTATACAATTGTTTACTACCATCAGAAATACATGAGATATTTGTGCCTTAGTGGAAGTACTCCAGAGATGCTGAAGAAGTAGATAATACCTTTTCCTGACATTTATTTTTTCTTCTATTTTCAGTCTTGCTTATTTTTTAACATACATCATTTAAGTCCTGATAACTTTAAAATTAGTTGTATGGTGGCTTTATTTCCTATTTGCCTCATTATTTACTATTCATCAATGTATAAAATTTCTGATAAAGAAAGGCCCTCATGTTTTCTTCTGCTGTGATGATTTGCATATTTGATAGTTTCTTTGTCAGCTCATACTGCGTACATCTTTTTCTTTAATGGTGGGAATGGAAATTGCCTACTTTCTAATGCAAGGTAAAATATTACAGGAAATATTCTCATAAAGAAATAAAATTTGTGGCATCTGTAGTACTACATATATGCCTTCTTTCAAAGAGGAAAACACCACCTGTAATTGACTTAGTTCACCAAAACTCTGGCCCAAAAAGTGTGTATACTTCTATTCAGGTCCAAGTGCACTATGCTGCTGTGGGTCAAAGCTAAAAACCTGTCACAAAGAACTCAGCAGCAAAACAAAAATATGAGAGAATAATGGCTGTAAGGAAACATTAATGTCATCAGAGTAACCTGTGTGTATGGAGAGTAATTCTTAATTTGTTTTCCACCAGTATTTGCTGCTTTAAAGCAAGTACATATTTCCTGAGGTGACCTTGCTTCATTAATAACTGCAGTCCAGAACAAGGTACAGTATTACCACTATAGGTATGGATTTCTCTTTTGATTTTAGCCTATTAAGAAAGCAGTTAAGTGCCCACTTAAGTTCTGACAGGACTGGCAGGCTGGTTCAAACTAAAAGATGGGTCACATTAGAAATATTTCAGGTAAAACCGACCAAGTCTGAGCAAATGTCAGATTTACAAGCAGTTGGTCATAAACATAAAGTTAACAAGCTGGAGAAAAAACAAAACAAAAAAAAACAAAACAAAAAAAAAACAAAAACAACAAAAAAAAACAAACAAAAAAACAAACAAACAAACAAAAAAAAACACTTCTAACACTTCTGAGCTGCATAATATTAATTTTTATTTATAGCTGTAACATATTAGAAAAAAAAGCCTTATTTAAAAGGTGTTATTTTAACACACACTGTCTCTTTAATAATGAACTCCAATAGACAGAAAAGCTGGATCCCATCTTTCTTGTAGTCAAGTAAGCTTTCATCACTTTTCCCTTGATGTTGGATTATAAAACAAAGTTAAAAAAGAAAAGTGAACCTCAAGCCAGGTTTTTAAATCCAGAGATAGGCAACAAATTTAAGTGCCCTGATTCTGAAATGTAGAGCCTCTGGCAACTTCCATTTACTTTAAAGGGAGCTGCCACAGGCTCAGCACCTGAAAATAAGGTCAGTTATTGAGGCACTTCACTGAAGACTGATAATTCAGAGAGAGGAGATCTATAACCAGAACATGGAATGATTGTACCCCTTTGGGAGGAAAAAAAATTCTGAAGTGAAAAACAGAGGCTTGTCACAGTAACACTCCTTACTGTTACTAAGCAGGAAGTAGAATATCCACACAGGAAATCAAAATCTATCTATTTTATAAAACATTAATATTTACATATTTGACACCTTAAGAAAAAAATAAAAAAAAATTAAACAAAGCCTAAACAAAACAGCAAAACACTGAAAAAAGGAGGAGGGGACAGCATGATTTGAAAAGTCAAATTTCACTGGGTCATGGCTTTACCTTCTACTGGCTAGTCTGCCTCTGGAAGTTTTCATCTCAATATAGCATTTGTTCACCCACTGTGCAAGAAGCCTATCACACACAGAGCTGAGATACTTATTTACTCCTTCTGCCCAAGTAGGGAGCTGGGTGGCAAGCCCACAGAGGCACACAGGAGATGTGTTTATGATCTCAGGCTATTAGCAGGTCTCAAATCATACTTGGCTAAGTTGTTATTGTCTCATCCTTTCCGCCTTTAAAGAAGGATGTGTCCCAAGAGGTAATAACACAAGCTCCATGTGTAGTGGTCTTTTTGTGGCAGGGGTCATCTGAGATAGGGTGAACTTTTACTATAATAGTGAATAAAGGTCATTGTTGGAGCAAATTCTCACTGCAAAACTGGTTGAAACTGGAGGTGTAGTTGGCTTATCATGCAACATCCCTGTTAAAAAGCATATAATCTTTTAATTTCCCATCACTTCAAGGACTTAGATCATCAATTTTCTATTTTTTTCATTCCTATGGTTGTTTGTCTCAATGCTTAACAGCTTTGTTCTTTAGGTTGTTAGTTGGAACTTAGCCCCCATTGCTCAAAAATAGAACCCCATTATTTTTTTTTTCCTTTTTTTCCCCCACATTCAGATAGAAACTCTGCATGTAGGTCTGATCCCATGAAAAGCATGGATCAGGAGGTTCCATTTAATCTATTTTTACCTCTTGGTTGTGTCCTCAAGCTGATTACAGTAGTACCATGATGTGTTTTGTTTGGAAATTAAAAATGTTGAAAGAAGGGGAAAAAAAAAGAATTTTCGACAGGTCTGTCAAGTTACACTGCTCTAACCTTTCATTTTCTTTTGAGCTCCAGCATGTATTTTTTATCAGATTTTTCCTCTTAATTTTGAGTCTTCTTCATTTCCCCAGTACTAAGCTATCTCATGATATGAGCTGTGCTAGCATTAATTTTCAAGGATTCTTTACTGAGCTGTGAAAATTTGCTCTAGCCAGACACTTGCCTAGAGCCTGTGATGCAGAAGGAGTCTTGTGCAATCTCCAAGGCCATTTTATGACATTGTTTCTTTCCTGCAAGTGTTCCAACCTGAAAGTTCCAGAAATTTAATTTTTGTACCCTAATTGGCTGAAACACTGCAGAGTTCTGTCTAGTTACTCCAAGGATTCAGAGGACTTTTCTGTCAAGGAGCACCAGCCAGCTCAGAAAATCTAAACCTGGGCTTTTCTCCCCACAAAACATGCTGATGTACATTACAACCACATTTCAAATCAGCCTGCCTCACACTGCTTTGAAGTAGCCCATATGTCCACAGTGACCCACCTTAAAAAGGCCTTGATTTACATAATTGAGCCTGCCAGCAAATACACTTTTCTCCTCAGAAATATATTGTTAAACTTGCTGGACTCTGGAAAAACTTTTTTTGTAGACTGAGATTAGATTTGGGTATGGGTGAAAAGTTAACAGTTTGGGAAATGTAAAATCCTCCTGACAAGTGTAAAAAAATCAGAAACAGCTAGAAAACTTAACATGAAAATAAGTAATGAGAAATTCTTGATTTAATATCTCTCTGCTTTGTTTTAATAGTCTAAGGCTGTGTTTTAATGCTCTTGGACTGAGCAGTCTCAAATGTAGGACAGCACTGAACAAGAGATTCTAGATAATACCATGGGAATTTTACATGAACTGAAGATCGGGGGGATGTAGCAGCCATTATCTTATAAAAATTAAACCAGGTCCAGGGTTAATCACTGTAGGAACTTCATTAAAGAGTGATCTGGGGGTGCCCTCTTCTTGGCTGAGGCAGAGTTAATTTTCTCCTAGTAGCTCATATACTGCTGTGCTTGGATTTCAATATGAGAATTGTGCTCTATAATGGTCCTTGCATTGATATGATAGCATGATGTATAGTGAGACCACCTGTGATATGACAACTCACACTTGTACTGCTCTTCACTCTACTGAGGGAGGGAGAGAGGAAAGGAGGAAGGGAGGAAGGGAGGGAGGAAAGGAGGGAGGGAGGAAGGAAGGGAGGAAGGGAGGAAGGATGGAAGGAAGGATGGAAGGA
>VXBN01000499.1:113671-145474 GCA_013397395.1 Sinosuthora webbiana
TGGAAGGACGGAAGGACGGAAAGACGGAAGGCTGGAAGGACGGAAGGATGGACGGAAGGAAGGACGAAAGGAAGGACGGAAGGAAGGACGGAAGGAAGGACGGAAGGAAGGACGGAAGGAAGGACAGAAGGATGGACGGACGGACGGAAGGAAGGAAGGAAGGAAGGAAGGAAGGAAGGAAGGAAGGAAGGAAGACTAGTGCTGTTTCCTGTAGAAGTGAAATGGTGTGACAAGGCTTGTGTTTGAAATCAAGTGAACCGGCCCCTAAATTAAGGCCATGATTATGACTGTTAAGTTTTTTTTTTCAGAGCAGGGTACAATACCTGTGCTATGACTCTGGGGAAGGAAAAACAAGAAAGCTTAGGAGAACCTGGGAGTTTCATTTACATAGCATAGAAATGCAAAGGTGCTAAGGGTACAGACAAACACTAGAGAGTTGCGAACTAAAGCTAGTCAAATATGCTTGTTTAGTTGACCTACCTTAGTTCAGACAGTGGCCTCAGTACTCCCCAGATATTAAATGAGGCAACATTATGACTGTAAGTGCTGGCTATCACTCCATCCTTTTGGCGGGTAGGGAGATCTGTTTTGTTGCTCACAAATTGCATTATAGAATCATACACAAATAAGTTTTTCTTATATTCTTCTGATCACCTCTGCCAAGCACAGCACTGATATATAGAGCTTTTAGGGAATGCATAGAAAATTGTATTGTAAAGCATTGCTGCAGGTATGTAGTCCAACCTTTTTCTCAAAGCAGGGCTAACTTCAAAGTTAGGCCAGATTACTAAAAGCTTTTCTTCAGTAGTTTTGGAAATTTCAAAGGATGGTAATATAACAGTCTTTCTGTACCTACGGCGATTTTGAATCACTCTTATTGTGAACCATTCTTATTTTTCCATTATGCCTATTTTAAATTCCTTTGCTTCTTCCCCAAATCGAGGAGTACCTCAGAAATGGATTATTCCAAGTCCCAAGCCATCTCTGATCTTCTTTCATATAAGTGGAGTATACATTTCTGACACAATTTCCAGTATGACTACAAATTTTTGTTGCTTTCCAAATGCAGTTGAACAAGAATTTTTTATGTTAACATAAATTCTGTCAGCCATTTTATAAGCCAGCCATATTACCTTTAATGTTGAAACCTTGATGTTAACCTATCAAATCTGGGGGTGTTTTTTGTTTGATTTATTTTGTTTGCTTTTACAACCTCGGGTCATTGAAAACTACAACATTCTTTTGTAGTTAAACAGTGGGTTTTTTTATACAAATTACAGTGCTTTGAGAGCAATATTGTATAACTGCTGTTTTTTCAGAGAACATGTATGGCATACTGGTATTGTTATTCTTTTAGTTTATTAGCAATCAACTACTAAAACATGGATATGAACAATATGTTATTTTCAAGATTACTTCAACATACATGAGGTGCTAAGTCTGCTGCTAAAAAATATAGTCTTATATATACTTATGTCAACCATAAAACTTCCATTTTTACTGACCTTGTACTATTTGTGAAAAGCTAGCTTTTACTAAAATTTTAGATGGATAAAAATACGTCTAAAAGAATTTTTAGTGTAAAAATCCCTGTTGTTGGGATAATTTAAGATATGTTTTTAACAATCTCTTTAAAGGCACATTTGTGTAAATTGTTAAAATATTAAGTTAAGTACACAGAAATTAGACACTTATTACATAAAAATTTAGCAAAATCGGATATACGCTGCTAACTTATTTTAGCACAATCTACAAAAGTTGAGTCTTGATATAATAATATACTGTACAAGGAAAATCTTCAGAAGATTAGGCACTATCTTTCCTGTCAGTAACCTTGTGTAGAGTCAAATAAATTTAAATAGTTTTCTAATAATTTCACCAAAATTGCAGCAATATCTTTTGAAAACATTGGGCTAAATCTCTTCATCCTAAGAATGAAGATGGTAGTCAATTGGTAATGGCTGAAAAAATACAGTTTTGAAGCTCTAGATATCCCTGGGACATTTGCATAAATAACTAACAAAGGAGTGTCTTCAGTATTACATTCTGAACATGTTTGCGTACAATCAGATTTTCCAGGCAGAAGCATAATCATGTTTACTGCAGCAAACTAATACCAGAATATATCTGTTTTTTCAAGTATTTCCAAAACCACTTCAGAAGCAGTGAAAGAATATGTCCCTTTCACAAAACTTATATTTTAAGTATGTGTATGTTTCTGTAGGATAACAAGACTACTGGACCTACATGTAGTAAGGAGAAACTCAGAAGAAAAATCCATACACGGCTGTTAAACCTGAAAAGAATACCTTTGCTTCGAATGTCTATGAACAGTGCATTACTAGAAATTTGGCTAGAACATAAGTCTACTGTAATCACAAAAATATGTTTGCATCATCCTTATACTCTTCCCTAAGCAGCTAACTTTGGCCCCAGTCAGATGGATTTTTGCTCTGATCTGGTTCAGCCAGTCACTTATCCACTTGCAGAAAAGCAGTTGATTATTATCTCCATTCTTATTATGAATGAATATTGCAAATCTGATCCCCAGACTAATGTAATTAAAGAACAATGGGTCAACACTTTTTGCTATCTATGATCAGACCTTAGTATTTACCAAAAGCAATCTTCTTCTGATAGTTTTGGTTTTGTCTGGTAGAGACTAAAAGTATAAAAGGGGGGGGTGATTTCTACAAGAAGGGATCTCCATCGGATACATATGGGGGTCTGTGTCTCTTTGTTCCCCATTGCACCATCTTTTGGTGCAAAAATTTTTCTTTGCTAAGTAATTTTTCTTTTGGTTTGTTTATTTTTGTACTTTCAGCTGCATAAAATACAAAGCACAAGTGCTCAGTTGCTGAAGATGTCAGGTGGAAAATCTAAAAGTTTATGTTTAAATGGACCTGAATCTGTGTTCTAGACGTCAGCTGGAAGTAGATTTGAAACTGACAAGCATAACAGCTGAACATTATATGCACTTCTTTGAAATGGCCAACTTCAGATCTCAACATCCTCTAAATTGTTAAAGATAATAGACCAGACAAAAACAGAGATTCCAAATTGTGCAGAGCTTGATACTGTAGGTTGTCATATAGCAATTTTGAAATCAATTTGGTGTTGAACAGTAGGCCAATGTAATTCTCTCTGAATTCACGTTTCCTACTGAGACCTCCTAGTGCATGCTAAGTCCCAGCATTTGTATTTTGTATGCTTCGGAAGAAATTGCATCTAGGAGAAATATTCAGAAAGTCGTGCAGCAGCTTAATTCTATATGCTAAGATATTTAGACAACATATGGCAGTATACACATTAATGGCATTTTGTAAGCTATAGCTCAGTAAACTTAATCTAGACTTGAAGTTCCAAGGTCGTATTCTTAACTCTGTTTCTTGTATATTGTGTCCCTTTAAAGTAATATTTCCTATTTGAAAATTCCAACTGATTAGCCTTGTTCTCTCTGTATATTTTTTGTCCGTCAGAATAAAACAGAAAAAGGGAGAGGCAGAGGGATAAAAGCCTGCCACCATTCCCTAAACAGTCTAAAACTGGTATCTCAGCATGCTTATATTTGCTTACAAGTGTCTTACTCTCTAAAAAGCTATCCCAACATTTGATGACCCGTGTTTTAGGTGCTAGATAAAGTAAATATTTTCAGAAACTATGTATACACAGTTTATTTCAAGACAATTGTGTGTCACTTTATTTAAAGCAGCATTTTCTATCTGATGACTTAAACTTTAGTTTATTGGTTTCCATTTATAATTTTCTTTCCAACAATAAGAGAACTTACTATCCATAATTAAGGGCTTGCATTTCCTTAAAATTAAATACAAAGCTCTGAAACCTATTTATAGATTCTATTAGAGATCCTGATTCTTGTGCTTAAATAGAAGCTTTCTATTTTAAACAATATAGATGTTAAAAAAAAACTTACAACTTAGATCCTAATTTTAAAGGAAATTAAGATTTAGACAAACATGGAAGAGATTACAAATGAAGAAAAAAATGCAAAATTTCATTAATAATTGTGCTACTTGACGAAACAATTTCTGTAATTTACCAACATTTTGGTACAATTCATTTTATCTCACTGACGTATTTTTTTCACCTCATTCACGATGCCCAACTTAACCAGGTAAATGGGAAATAAATATACTGTTCTGCTGCTAAGAGACTCAGCCGTGCTTCAATTACTGGTGGAAAAATAAAAGAAAGAAAGAAAGAAAAAAAAAAAAAAAGAAGAAGAAAAAAAAACCTTCAAAACTTCACTGTGTTACTAAATAAGCATTTTATCTTTTGTTGTTATTGTTGTTCCATCTCCCTCTTTCTGCAAAACCTGCTTTAATAGGTTCCCCAGCAAACTGTGAATTTACTCCATTAGTTTTTGGAGCAAACAACTTTGTTGTTTTGAAAAATGGATGCTACTTTTAATCAAATATCTTTGTGCTTGAATATTAATGTATTTTTTGCAGTCTTCTTAAGTACTACAGAATTGCACTCAAAAAGTTGTAACATCTGTCATTCTAAACTTCTTTAAGAACATTTAATGTGATGCTGGGCTTTTATATTGTTCTCGTTTTTCAAACTGTTAATAAGAAGTTGAGAACTTATGCATCAACCTTCAGAATAACTACAGCAATTCCCTGGATGTGTTTCAGAAGACATGCATATTTTTAGATAACATATAGTGCATCAAAGAAACAAAGATTCTTCAGTGTTGTTTCTAGTCTTAGATTAAAGGGTTCAAATAACAATCAAAAGTAACAAATATGCATAGACATTTAAAGCCTCCATTGTTTCCTTTCATAACCAGGTAACATCAGTTTAGACATGTTTAGACTCCTCCCTTCAGTTTTACTCATTATTCACTGAAAGTCTGATTGATAGTTTTGTTTAAATCTACTTTGAGGAGTAGGTAAAGGGTTTAGTTTATTTTTTTTTAACAACTCACATAATATTAGATTACAGATAATCAGTTTGGCATAAAGGAACATTGAACTATTCTAATCATGTTGAATCTTTTGTGGCAGTTGTGGAGGACGAGAGGGCAAAGAGGATGTTTTTGCACTAACACCTTTTTATTTTAGCTGTTTCCTTAAATGCTAGCTTGTAAAGGAATCTAGAGAGGAAATTAAAGAATTAAAATTACCATATTGTCTTTTTTAAAAAATTACAATAATCCGTTCATTGTACTGCTTGAGAATGTTAAAATATTTGACAGAAGCACTTAAAAACAGATAATAAAATACTACTTAAGTTAAAGTTTTCTTTGCTATAGTATGGTATTCAAGTGTTACATAAGAAAATGCTAATTGCTGGATTGAAATGACAGCATGCAGCCTAATGTAAGGCAGTAAGTTGGTTAAGACAGACAAAGGTGACAAGCTCTTCTTTTATTCAAAGAGCTAAATAATATAGCTGAATAATTTCTCAGTAAAAGATTTGATAAGGCCCAAGAATATGGTGAGAGAATGTATTTAGACAGTGCATTTAAGCATAGGCAGACAGAGCATGTTTTTCTACAATGTATACGACAATCAGGCACTCCAAGCTAAACACCTCATGGCAGCCTCAGCTGGGTGGACAAACCTTCACTGGTTTGGGAGTTACCAGTATGATCCCAAGTAATTCAGTCATGTGATGTGTGGGAATTCCAGTAGCAAAGCTGACAGTATGGCAATACCACCATTCTCCTCAACCACAGAGACACCTCATTCCTGCTGAACAAGGTGATGGAGTCATGGTGGGTTCTTTCGTTCTTTTCTGTTTTTCGGGAGTTTTTTTTCCCTATGAGTGATTAGGAGAAATTGCTTTTAATAATGGCAGTCAGTAGTTCAGTGAGTAGGGCATTCCCGTTTAGGAAAAAGATTCGTAATTCTCAGCTGAACAGATGAGGGAACACAGCTTGAAAATTGAATTTCTGTTTCCTGGGGTTCTGCAGCAATGCCAATGCATAAAAGATATCACCTGAGAAAGAACAAAGGGAGTCTGGAAGAGGAAGAGAGAGATAGACCTCAGAAAAGTTTAAGAGAAGAAAATGTATGCTAAACAGGTATCACTTAAGTCAGAACATTGTAGTATGTGGTTTAAGAAAGCATAAATCACGGATGAGCAATTCAGCAGTACCACAGTCTGGGTCAGCAGAAAGTGAAAATAACTCATTTATTTCTTGCTGATTCTTAGGCTATGTAAGTTTAATTTTGTAACCTGTATGATCAAAGGTAGTAGAAAAAACTGAAGACAGTTGATGTTTGGCCCTTTTTGAAAGATATCAGCAGTGAAGCTAGTGGTAAGTATGAGAAGGCTTGTAAAAATTCAGCTTCTGTGTGGTGCCTACCACTTTTTTTTTTCAATATTTTTTTTCTGAATGGTGTTATTCTAATGTTATTGGTTGTGGTGATTGCTAAGAATTTCAATCAGTAATTTCTTTAGGAAGAGGATTACAGTACTTCTTTCAGTTAACCCATCCACAAAAAGCACAGTCTTAATGTTCTTTACAAAAAGAAATAACATGCCCTTGATAAAGTTTTGTGTAGGTGGGGCTCCCGCTCTCCAATTTTTGATTTGAAGGTCTGGAAATACATAGACCTTGATGAACTAATCCACTTGAAATAAAGTAGTGGTGATTTCCACCTGGCATAAGTCTTTCACCACGTGGACCAATTTCTTTTGCTAAAATCAAAATCCTTTAATCTGTATTGACATCTAGAGTAGATTTATTTTATAAAGGAGACAAAAAATCCTCCAAAAACCCCAAAGAAAAGTTGTTTTGTTCCATTCCTGTTAATTCAATGCAGAAACTCACATACTTTTCTTTATGAAGAGAGTTAAATTAATGATAAAAACTTTAAAATTCTCACCTTAGCTTCCTATTTGCTATTTATTCATGCAGTTCATTAAATCCCATGGGTTCCATCAAATTTCAGGTTCTGCTAAGCATGTGTTTTGAAGGACTGTAAAATGTGATTAGAGAGAAAAATTTTACATAATAGTTAAAATAACTAAGCTGTACAGAGAGACCACATGCCCTTCCATAATTTCTTTTGTAGTAAATTTGATGGCTGATTTTACCTCAAGAGATTGTTTCCACCAGAGATAATGGCTTATGGCAAAGAAGTTATGCTGTGTTAATGGGGTTGCAGAGACTGTTGACCATTCCATAAAGGAATGACAATTATTCCATGTCTGACTCTGTCAGCTCTCTTGGTGAAACCATACTGTCCAACACCAGAATTCTGATCCAAGGACAAAAATATTTTGAATTAATTTTGTTCTAGTTATTTTTCTTTATGCCTGGGTATTATAGCAAAAATTAATAGCAGTAATTAACAAACTTACAGATATACTCTGACAAGCCTTGAAAACCACATGGAAATGGCCTCTATCTTAGCTTCTCTGCTGACCTGGAATAAACAAGTGTAAAAATAACCTGTTTAAGCATGTCATAGCTATTTACTAGTTATTAAATATTTTTGTGACTATATTCATAACACATTTTAATCTAGTTTGAGCAGGTTTTGGCGGAGTCCGAGGGAAAGAGGGCGAGGGAGGCTTCACTGAAGCCAAAAAGAGAGGGTCACTACGCAGGAGAGAGGGATTGAGGGTTGGGAAAGGTCTCTGGCATTTGAACACCCTTTACCAGGACAGGGAGGGGACCAGGATCTGGGAATGAGGGGTGAGGAAAGAGAGGTACAGGAATAGCCAAAACTTGTGGGAGGAAGGACTGATTGCTGAGACCCCTGACTTTGTCCAAGATGGCATAAGGCCTCCTGTATGATATTAAAAGCGGGCAGTAATTGGGGCACTCTATTCCTCAAAATATCTCCTACTCTTTTTAAAAGTCACCCATCAGCAATCACCTCCGTAGGTAGCTTGTGGAAGGTATCCTGAAACCACCGGGCTAACCTTTTCAGATCTTCTTTCCTAAACTTCCTCCCATAAGGAGGAAATTAATGTAAAGGGGCAATAAATGTCTCATTGGGACATTCCTACACTGGTCCTTTCCACTATAACTGGAAAGAACCCTCCCGTAAACTACCAAGCCCCCTCGATATCCGCAGCCAACTTGTGGCCTTTTGGTTCCTGGCTTTCTCCTAGGTATCCAATGGGGTTCCCTATGGAAAAGCAGAGGGGGCTCCCCACTAGCCTGGCCCTGACTATTGGGGAATTCTTGAGGTGTGGACCCGCTCACCCCGCTTCGGCATCCTCTTCAGGATCCAAAGTAGGGGCTTTTTCCAGCTTACAGGATTGCCTGATCCAAAGCTGTTCTCTGCAATCCACAAGAACTGCTCCACTCCCAGGCTAGTCCAATAAACCTTGGAGTTCTCTTCAATGCGGCGAGTGCTTCGGACAACCTCTTTTCGACTTCTCCTGCCAGATCCTCTGGACAAGCTGGACCACAAGTCCAACTGAAAGGCAGAAGCCACTCCGGGTGGGCCTCTTCAGAGCCTCCCCACTCAGCCAAAATTTTCAGAAAACTGTTGCAATCCAATCCTCGCTGCTGCTGCCATATTGGTGCACCACAATGTTGCAATCACAGTCCTAGTCCAGGGATGTGAGCAAGAGGAGCTGCAACACTTCCTCCAGAGTTCCTGAGCATCCTTGGCACTCACCAGGTGAATTGGGGTAGGGAATGATGAGACAGGTTCTGCTTGCCGCTCCGAGTCACAAGTTTATCCACCGAAAACGAAAGCAATCTTAGCTCAAAGGATTGGCTGAGATGGAGACCTTGATGCTGGGATACCACACACTTATAAATGGGGGAGGTCTCAGGGGAGGGTACAAACACAATGTCCAATGAGGAACACAAGGGGCAGGGGGCAACTTGAACCCAAAATGGGAGTGACTAGCACAGAGTAGGATTGAGAGGGGGAGTTAGGAAGAACAATGGGTGGATCCAAGGTGTAAGTGATCTCTGCATACAGAAATACAGTTTGCACCAAACCAACCACATGAGGAAGGGGGGCGGGGGGGTGGAGGCAGAGAGGGCACAGTACAGAAAAAACCATTTGAGGGACTGAAATTATAAAAAACGCATCACTGTAATCTCTATCTGCAGCTCTTGAAAACAATTCCCAGTAGACCAAAGTAATTACATAAAGGTATATTAGAAATTCTAGTAATGGCCAGACAAATCATTATTTTGTCATTCCTCTATACCTAGAATTCAGAATGAAATTACACCTTTGTAAATTAATCAATGTGAAAACTTTAGAACTGAAAATTTAAAAATAATTGAAAAAGGAACACAAGACATTTAACTGATAATTGGTAAAAAAAAATCTTTCCATTTTTGTTTGCAAAGGCATTTACCAAGAATCAAATAACAGAATATCCTAAATTGGATCCCAACAGGATTATCGAGTCCAACTCCTGGCCCTGCACAGCACATCCGCAAGAATCACACCGTGTGACTGAGAGCATAGTCCAAACACCCCTTGAGCTCTGTATGGTTTGGTGCCATGACTACTTCCCTGAGGAACCTGTTCCAGTGCCCAAATACCCTCTGGGTGAAGAACCTTTTCTTGATATCCAACCTAAGCCTACCTCAATTCCTCTGAAGGCCACCCCCTTGAGTCGTCTTACTGGTCACAAGAGTGTCGATGTCAGTGTCTGCCCTTCCTCTGCCCTTGCAAGGAAATTGTAACTCCAATGAGGTCTCCTCTCTGTCTCCTCTTTTCTAGGCTGAACAGACCAAGTGACCTCAGCCTCGCATCATATGGCTTCACCTCAAGGCTCTTCACCATCCTCACAGCTCTCCTTTAGACACTCTGCAATGCTTTTATATCTTTTTTGTATTGTGTCACCCAAAACTGCCCCCAGCACTCAAGGTGAGGCTTTCCCAGTGCAGGATAATCCCTTCCCTTGCCTGGCAGTGATGCTGTGCCTGATGCCCCCCAGGACACAGGTGTGCCTCCTGGCTGCCAGGGCACTGCTGACTCATGTTCAACTTGCCATCTATCACGACCCCCAGGTGCCTTTCTATGGCATTGCTTTTCATCATCTCATTCCCCAGGTGGTCAATACAAGTCTGTTCTGGGATTTGTGCATATTTAATACTCACAGGCCAGTCTGGGGGACAAAGCTATCGGCATAAAGGGATAGAGTGAAATGTTTGGATAACATTAGAGATCCTGTTTCACCACTTTGTACAAAGATATTACAAAAGGCTGGATCAAATCCAAGTAAATACCCCAGAGTTGTAGACAGGAAGCAAATGCCATGCAGATCTTAGCATTATAACAGAAATGCTTTCCAGTTTCTTTCAAACTCGCTAAATTTGAGACATCAAGCCTAGGAAACATTATTTATTTAATTAAAAATTATAAGACAGATTTTATTGGTACAATTGTTAGAGATGCAAAAATAACCCAAACAATTTTTATTCTGATCATATTTTTAAAGATTTCCTAATAGTATTTGCTCTTGCGTCTTTTATCTCCCTTCCTCACCTCACCAAGGTCAAAACCCACAAAACACTCCCCTTTCATTTTGTGAAACTCTTATTAGTGAGAATTAATAAAAAAGGATTATCTGAATAATGGAATTTGAATATTTTATTTAAATTTCTACCTTACTTTCTTTGTTCTTTCCAATTATTTCCCTTGCCAGTAATAAAACTTTTATGGTTAAAGCAGTTTAGTATTTGTCCTGGTTCTGGCCAGGATAGTTATTTTTTCAGTAGCCAGGAGGGGGATTACCCAGACCCTGTTTTCCTGTACCACCCCACACCATACACAGGGCTGGGTGGGCAGAAGGGGATCCTTTCCAGTCAGATTAACATCGGGTTTCACGGGGTGGGCATTTGCGTGTGAATTGATCATCTTTCTTGCACACCATATTAGTATTAGTATTGATACTGTTTGTTTCTTACCTCATTGCTGTTTCCAGTGAATTGTTCTTATCTCAACCCTTGATCTTTACCTTTTGTGTCTACCAATTCTCCTCCCTGCAGAGGGAGGGGGTGTGGGGAGGCAGAATGAGCCAGAGATGTGTTGTTTAGCAGGAACACTAAATTGAGGATCATTCTTAAAAACAACAAAAATGTGGTAGCTGTAAATTCTTTGCTCACACATAAAACATGTTAAAGTTGATGGTAATTTTTTTTGGTTTTGTTTATGCTTTTTTCATCCCATGGTATTCTGCAGAGTGGTTATGCTACTAAATATTATCTGTCATTACAAAGAGGATTTCCAGGGAAATTAATTGCATCCTTTGGTTGCAGCACCATCATACAGGTATTAGGTAGTGCTGATAGATTCCTCCTCATTCTTTTCCTCTTTTCTCTTTCTAAGAAGCATGTCCTGTCATAGGAAGGATATTGTTGCCCATGGCATTTCTTTCAGATACAAGGATGTACAAGCAGCAATACGTAAAAGATTGGGAAGGAGGTGGATTTTGTGTATTTCTAGCAGATTTTTAATGGAAAATGTATCAGATAATTTGTGCATCTGGTAGTTTTTAAGATACCATCCCGCCATTTCAGCTTTAGATTACAGTAGTCATTGAATGTGAATCCCAAATCTTGTTTCAGCCTGCACTTTCAGTCTTGGCTTATTTAATTTCTTTCAACTTAAGTGTACAAATTCTCCAGCAACTTTTATGACAGAAAAATAAGTTTTACAGCACCCATTTCTCTGTGTTGAGGCCCTGACAGTCAAGAAATCTCAAGAGAGATATAAACTTTAAATTCTGTATTGCTGTAGAAAAAGCTGAAATTCTAAGATACAGTATTTAGGAAATTACTCTGTTCTTTGTAAACCTGTGAGGCACAGCACCCTGTTAATATCAAATATTATGAGGCATTCCACTGGTGGCAGATAAAATATTTCAGTTTATTATAATTACAAAGTTTTTAAATAGATTAACATTGAAGTGTTATTTCTCTGTCTCTCAAAATTTTGTGTGTCCCTAAGCTTTAAATTAAAAATATTTGTGGCAACAGCTCCACCAACAACTTGTCCTTATCATTCATTACCAACACCTTTTGGTATGAATGGAGTCAGTGAGAGCATATTGAAAAAATACTTGAGGTTTCTCTGTCTAATGTGCCAAAGAGGAAGAGTCCAGTTCACCTTCTATGTAAAAATAAATCAGGAAGAATTCTAGACTCTAATGCATTTACTTTGGGTAGAAAGTAGTTTTAGAAAGTAAATCTGAAAAAGGAGTTATTTTCTTCAAGATTTGCATCTCTGCTCTGGGAGATAGATAACTTCAGCTATAAAATCTTCTCAGCAGAATATTACCAGTCCTAGAACTGCACACAATAGTTGTAGTGCTGAGTGTTGCCCTATGCACATGGTTGGAGGTGTTTATCCATTACAGCCTCTCAGTCACTTCTGTCAGTGCTGAGCTTGGTACAAACTCTCCATTCTGTAAGTCTAATTTGCCTTGCTGTGAAGCTGCAACTTTCCTTTGTTGATTTATCTCTGCTCATAAGAAAGACAAAGCACAAGTGAAACACAGTTTAATTTTATCAGATAATAATTTCCTTCAGAAGCTTAAAAAATTACTAATGTATAGTATTATATAGTTTAGCAAATACATTAATAGTGTGGTCTGGCTTTATAACATCAGTGAAACCTATCGTAAACAAGAGGTAAAATCTTATCTGCATGATTACTGGAGTGTGTATTTGCAGCAACTGTTTTCCTTGGGGAGTGTTAAAAATAGGGGCACTGCCAAGCAGGTTGAAGGAGTGAAGCCAGTCAGTTAAAAAATATTAATGTAGAGCCTTATAGGATGTGTCTTTTCCAGTTTCCCAGACTGCTAAATATACAGTAAAACTGCAGGTAGAAGTTTGTGGAAGTCTAAGATGTTTCTTATTTCTCTTGAATATTAGAAAAAGTGTTTCATTTAAGCTATTATTATTAGCTAAAACTGTTCCACAGAAGGACCAAACAGTTTTGTTCCTGACCATGCTGTGTATTTTGAATATGCTAAAATTGCTCCACTCTGTTTTCAAAAGAACATGATGAAATACTCCATTTTTCCAACACACCCTTTTCTTAAATTTCCTTTCACGAATTGACTATCCTTGTTTTGTTTCTAATACAACATATCTGTTTCTAAGAACTGCATCTGATTGAGGTTGTAAGGGTTTGAGACATGATAATAAGACTGTCACACAAAATCATATTTAAACATGTCAAAAATAATTGTTCAAATACCGCAAAAAAGACATTGGAAACCTATTGGAAAACTACTGAGACTATGTATAAGTCACATTTTCAGTCAGAAGTAGAAGTACAGATTTTAAATATTAGTCTTATTTATTAAGGGATTTAATGTGATGTTTAAATTATTGGCATATATTTTATGTGATTTTTTTACTGTGTTTATGATCCTTTGGATTGGTTGTTTAGGTCATTTTGATGACTATCCCCAGTAGTAGGCCAATTTTTTTTAGCAAATCTAGACTAATGGAGTAGGTGTTACCTCTCATACTGGGGAATAATAACCACCTGCCACTGGAATATAAAGTCATATAAATCCCATCTCAATATGCAAATCTGTTTTGTCATTACTGCTGCAAGTCTGTGAATCCAAACAGGACAGAAAATTTTGTCTTTAAATGTTCAAAACCATAAAATAAATGAAGCATGAGTATTGATTGTCTTTGCCCTATGTTGTCTACATGGGGGCTATTACGAAGACTTTTTTTTCTTCTTTTCATGCCTTATTTTCTCATACTGTCTAATGAAGAGCTTCACTTAAAATATAACATTCTACGGGCTTGAAAGTACACTTCTATGATACTAAAAAGCTAATGTTAGGCATTAAAGATTTTTAATGCTGTTTTTATTGATGTGCTGCATTGTATAGAATAATAAAATTTTGTAATGTGGGATTTACTTTTTTAATTAATTTTTGCTTTTAAATTATATTTAGACCTCTCTAAAAACAACCTAGAATGCTGATTTCAAAAAAGCAGATACCTCTGGGTTTTAGATTATCATTCTGATAAGGTTGCTTATCAGTAATTTGGAACTGTGGAATTGCCATATTTTTTTTCCCCTTGTAAAATTTCCTACAGTTTCAATACACAAATTTTTGGACTACAGATTACAGTGTTTCTTCCACACTGATGAAACTAGGTCTTTGTGCTTTTTTGTTGAAATTCAAGTATTCTGGTGAATGAAAATTCATTCAGCAGTCTTGTGTCAAGGAAAAGAAAAGAAAAGAATTTAATGGAAAAAATGAAAAACTGAAAATTAGTTTAGGCTGGTTAGGAATTATTTGCATATACTGAAATATCTGGTGAAAACTTACATCTTGTAATATTCTAACTGCAGGAGGTGATAGAATGTATCTTTGTGGACTACGTTAAAGTAGTCTACACACTAAACTCTTACTGTCAGTTCTGTAGTTTTTTTGTATACTTTAAGCACTTCTCTGAAATGCCCTTCAGTGCTGGATTCTAAAGTGTGTTACTGGTCACCTTTAGGTTATCACAAGACTTTTCATAATGTAATCTGAAGGACTCAAGATTTTCAAGCAACCTTCATCTAGATGAAAATCTTACAAACTGACTCCCCCCCACCCAAAAAAAAAAAAAAAACAACCGAGAGGCATTTGAGTTTATAAATGCAATCACTTCCCTCTGTTTACTTTTTTTTTTCCCTCCCCTCAGAGCACAAGTAATATATCAGTAAGTCTTCTATGTAAGTTAAAAAACCCAAACTCTGTACTGTTTAGTTACAAAGGAGAATGTCTAGGCAGCCCAGCAAAGATTGACTTCAGAACTTGAGCTGTGGGATTTTCTGGCACTATTTATACCCAAGATGTATCTCGTGGGCATTATAACATCCCTGTCTGTGCACCTTCCTGAGAGGATGATGAGTAAATCTTTGGTATTTCTCAGCCTTACCTGGAGCAATGTGATTTAGCTGGCATGGAGCTAGTTTTTGAGATTGAGGATTTTAGGCTGTTGAAGTCAGAGCATGAATCAGGGTCTCAGAAAATCAAGTGAGTTATTTATCCAGGTCTTGGACAGAGGAAGTCTCAAGTGCCTTAAGGTTAAAAAGAAAAAGAGAATGAGTTGCTGATTCAATTATACCCAAAAGATTTTGTTGTATATAAGCTTTCTAAGTTTAACAAATATGAGATCAACATAAGGGTTTTTTTGCCAGACTTTCTTTCCAATAGTTGTATCTTTTATTTGCAAGGTCATTGCTTAATTTTTCCAGATATCTAATGTGTACACATATGCACCATGGCTACATTTTTGAGAATAAATTCAAAGTTTTTGTTGCCACAACAGAGCTTTAAAGGTCTGTATCTGTAGAAAGAAAGCTTTATGCATGCTCAGGTATCATATAATAACAAACTTAAATTCTAGTCTCAGGAAACTATATTTAGTTTATCAGGTAGGTTTTTGTTTCTAAGAAACATTCAATGGATAGATTCAAGTGTCCAAGATCTTCAGAAAGACTTCATTATAGCCAGGTCATTCCACACAGATTCATGTCCAAGCTGCCAGATTTATTCAAGGCAGAAGTCTTCTACAGTAATTAACTGCCCAAGGAGTTTGTTTTCTCATGTTGTGTCAAGTTGTATTTCCTGTCCGACTTGCAGTGGAACTTGAAAACAGTTAATCATTAGCTTCTTCATGCCAACTGAGGTACTGCCTCAGTCATCTCTCATGTGAACAAACTGATTTATCACACCTTTTATCTCTAAATTAAATTTTGTAGCTCTTTCATGATTGTTAGATTCTTCCATTCTTGTGTAGATTTCCTTGAGAATTAAGCATTTCTTAATTAATAGCAGCAATGTCTAAAAATATGCGGAAAACATTGCAAATATAAATATTAATAACTAACAATTATAGAACCAATTATATTTATGGGATTTAATAAATGTAGTAAAAATTTAATATGCAGAAATATTGTAGCTCTTTTTATTAAAGAAATTTAGGCACATAAAGAACAGAATGGAACCGAACTAAAGACGAAAACTTGCAAAATATAAGAAAGACACATAGTAATAATATAGCTAAACTGAATGAGTATGAAATGCATAGCAAGTTGAAGCAAAACCTGTAAAACTGTGAAGTAAGGTTTACAACTAGACTACAAAGTGTTATTTTGGTATTTACTAGTAAGATTATTGCATCACTGAAAACAAGGGTTCCTATGAAACAGACCAAGGATAAGCATTAGGCTACTGCTTAAGCTGCCTGGACAAAAAATTCACTTTTGGCAAGAAAAACATCAAATATATAACTTTTTGTTACTATTATTAAATTACCTTTAAGAATTCTAGTGATAAGAATGTTTTAAATTGTGTTGTAATTACTGACTTTTTTTTCCTAAGATGAAAAATTTAAAAATAAATAGTGTTTTAGCTTGGAAACACAGATTCCCAACACCTTAAACTGTAAGAAAAATGAGGAGTCCAATTATATTTCCTCTTTGTAAAAAATATCTAGATATGGAGAAAAAGAAAGAAAAACCTGTATACTTACACAGGAATCCTAGGAACAGGTTTGTATGTAATAGTAAAAGTTTCGTTCTCTATGTGATGGTGAGAACAACAAGATCTCCTAGACTATGTATATTGTACTTACTTCACCATGTAGTATGAAATTTGGTGCTGGATGGGTCTATGTGGCAACTGATAGTGCATGTGTGTGCATGGTTTATATATGTATATCCCTATACAAGACTGCTTTGCTGGGAGTGTCTGATATAGACAAAATATCAGCTGCACTGGATGTTGATCAATCTCTTCTTAGGATGAAATTTTTCCCCGTGGGGGTGGTGAGGCACAGGAACAGGTTGCCCAGAGAAGTTGTGGATGCCTAGTCCCTAGAAAGGGCTTCAAGTTTCCTGGTCTATTGGAAGGTATCCCTGCCCATGGCAGTGGGATTGGTACCAGATGTTCTCTAGGGTCCCTTCCAACCATTCTGTGATGTTATGAATCTATAATGCTCAATCTGGTTAGTTAAACTTCATATCAAATTATTCATAAATTCACACACTGGCAGTGTTCTGTATGTTTAATAGTAATGATTTATTCTACACATTACTCCATGCTACCACTGTGTATGCAAAATTTATATCCTCAAGTAGCTGTGCATGCAGTGTCACAGAGTGATGCAAGTCTTGTTTAGGGCTGGTGGCTGGGTGCTCCAAAGTCATGGAGGTTGAGTTGATCAGAAGCACCAGCCCAGATGAACCTGAAAGCTCCCATAAGTTGCTTCCTTTTCTCAAAGAATTGGCAGCAGGTTGTATTGATTTTTGGATTACCATGTTAATGTGTCATCAGTAGGTTGCCAATAGGCTAGAAACTAGCACAACAGACCCTACAATGACATGAGGGGTTGACATTTTCAGAAGAATGAGCTTTTAATTGGGGAATTCAAATACTGTTGTGTATTTGGTGGTGAAATTCTCCCTTTTAAATGCTTGCATTTAAGCTGACAAGATTAATAGGAAATATTAACCTCAAAAATTATTAAGATAACTTTCTACTAACAAATTATAGTTCTATTTGTTTTTTGATAGTGGAGAGACAATTTTTTTTTTTTTCCTTCCCGAATAATAATTTTCCAGCAACAAATTATTGCAGCATAAACACTGTCATATTAATCTCCAGGTTAAAATTCTGGTTCTCCTTCCAGTATGCCATTGTTGATTCAATGAGAGAAAGACAACATTAGACAAAGAGTTGGAAGGAAGATAGGGATGGAAAGGGTGGGTGGAAAGAAGAAAAACAGTATGGTCATCTACTATCATAGATATAGTCATAAAGACAAAATTGACTTTAGGAATTGACTAATGTGGTAGGAGAGTACAAGTTGTTAAAATCAAGAAAGGAACAGATAAATGCAAGTATATGACTGGTCACTGAGGTAGATTTGAGAAACCTTCAGAGTACTAGTGGAAGGAGGAGTGAAGGAGGCTAAAAACATCTTTGCTTGAAAGACAATTTTTAGTTACTGGAGTAGCTGATAGAACATATCAAGGTAGTATTCTCAATGTAGTGTTCCCTAGTATTCTCAGTCTAGTATTCTCAATACTGTAATATATGGTATTATTATAATTAAAATAATTAGAAATCTAAGATGAAAGCTCTATGCGAAATAACATTAAATCTTTTATTTTAATGTGACTTAGTGTATTTCTCTGTATGTGAAATGTAGGCACAACCACTAGGCTGACTGCAGGAACTAATATAAACTAAGAAGTCTGCTCAGAAAATCATTGTGGCACAGCTTAAACTGGTTGAAGTCTAGGAAATCCCTGAAGAAGGGCTTTCTCAGAAATGCTCTGGTATCTTTTAGAGTTGTCGTTGTGGGAAATATCAGAGAAGCAAACACGAAAAATGCAAACTGTGAATGTGAGGGAAGTGTATTTTGTGCAGTGAACTATTTGGCAGTATGAGCTGTGAATGAGTAGAAATCTGTGTCTGTCCCATCTACCATATCCCAAGGGATAGAGCAGTCACTACTCATGACTGCCTGCAGTGAGCACCCCACACTTCACCATGTCAGAGAATTTTACAGCATTTGCACTTTCCCTTAGTGTATTTCTAAGTAAAAAAAATGTATCTGTTGCGATAAAAATAATGAACTTTAGTAAATGAGGAGTATAGCTGGGAAATGAGTAGGAAGAATGGGTCTGAAATTTTAAAAGAACTCAGGATAAAAACTTGATTTAACATTTTGTGAAATCATACAAAGATAGAGCAGAAATAAAATAAAAGTACATTTTTTCTTCTAATACTGAACTAGCTAGAAAAGACAGATTTAACATGGTTGCTTGTAGTTTTGGCATTACTTAGAATAATGCTTGGTGTACAATTTTCTCTTCCCTCAGTCTCTCCATCCCATTGCCAGAAGCAGAAAAGTTTTATAGTTGAGGATTATAAAACCATTTCAGAGTAAGGTTCATAATATAACAAACTTTCTTAGATTTTTTACTTAAAACAATAATTCCATTCCATACCGATTCATTCTGTATTTGCCTGTATCTGTATCTGCCACGGCAACATCTTGCTGAGTGCTCCCTGAATTTTTGCACATTCTTAATTTCTTAATTTATATTGAAACTCATTTAATTTTACCCAAAAGGTGTTTCCAAAATGTTTGTATTACACAAAAGAGTACTTTATCAATGGATAGTCTATTTAGTGGCAGATAGATAAACCATTCTTATGGTGAAAGAATATAATCTATTAGAGTAATAAAGGTTTCAATGCAAAACAATCCAAAGTAAAACATTTTTTATTAAGTATCTACTGTTTAAAGATCCACTAGCAGGAGTCCCTTTCAAATGCTATCAGTAAATGGTCTATTTTTTCAGAATCACTTTACAGCTCTTTTTTTCCACTCTATAGAAATAGAAATCCAAATAACTCGTGCATTAATTCCATAGACAAATTTCTTCGTGGTTTTTTTTTTTGTTTTTTTTTTTNTTTTGTGTTTTTTTTTTTTTGTTTTGTTTTGTTTTGTTTTGTTTCTAATAAGATTATGGTCATGAGAAACAGCAACTGAATAAGAAATCACAGTTAGAGAGCCACTGTAGTTCTGAATTGAGAAATATTTTGCTGGCAATAATTAAAAAACTAATTTACTGTGTATAGAAAATCTTGTTTTCATTATTTTCTCACAGTAAGTTGAATCCTTCAGTCATGTTCCAACAAATCATGCAAGTCATCTGATTCTTCTGTTAAAAAATTAGTGGGTTCCTACCTGTGACCAATTTAATAAAATATTTAGTTTTCAAGCCCACTGCTGTTAGGCTTTTTATTGCATCTTGATGAAGTCATGAATTAGGTCTGCATATAAGTTGTGGGTAGACACAGGATCTTTCAGATACCTTGCAGCTGAAATGCATATATGTGCATACTATCCTTCTAGAAAATGTGCCATTCAATTTTAATGTAATGAGTAGCATATTTTCTGTTAGGTGGAAGAGCATTCCATTTAATGCAGTCATTTGATAAATCAATTATGAAATTTTATTTCATCTGTTTGTAAAGCTGGGGATGTCAGACTGTAGATACATGCTGATCTGTTAACTGGTTAATTACTCAATAGTAGATTTCCTGGTGAAAGCTGCTGTTTCTACAGGTGCCATCTCATTTTCTCTGTGGCACACAATTAAAATCAAGCCTCAACATTCTTTGATTACACTGAGAAAGTACGTTTGTGTATAAGTAGTCCCTTTGAAATTAATAGGTCCTATTTAGTGAGTAATATAACAGATTGTCCCTCAATATTCCTTGTTGTGATAAGTAAAAAAAAAAAAAAAAAAAAAAAAAATCATAGCACAAAACAAACCCCTCAAAAAATCTTATAATGGCTCTTAATTCCAATGCTTTTCATGTCCTCAGTCATTTTTCACGTTGTTCTGTGGTAAGATATTTCTGATTTCTCAGCTGGGAAGACACTTAAACAACTTAGCAAAATGAGATTTCTTCACCCTGAGAATTTCTTTATTTACTCAGACCAGATGTTAAGCTCAGCAGCAGTCTGCTTCCAGTACTGCTAAGGGGAAGTGAGGATTCTTGCATGAAATGAGCAACCTTTTGGTAAATGCTCTTGGATTCTTGTAGTGGCAGTTTAAACATCAGAGCTGAATGTCACCTGTATGTTTAATAAACTTCTAAAAGTCATCAGTGTAGTCAAAATAATAAGATGTCTGTGTTTGGCCATCATTTGTAAGCAGTTATCTCATTACTTATAGAGTCAAGTGATTAAATCTTTGTGGAAAATCTGAAGGTGATTTGCTATTGAGGATATCTGCTTCTGTTTTGTTATTTTTTTTTTCCTCCAGAAAGAGAGAAAGAGAGAGAGAGAAAGAGAGAGAGAGAGAAAGAATGAAAAAAAGAAAGAACGAAAAAAAGGAACAAAAGAGAAAGAATGAACAAATGAAAAAAAAAAAAAAAAGAAAGAAAGAAAGAGAAAGAAAGGAGAGAAAGAAAGAGAGAAAAGGAGAGAATTCTAATTATCTTTTCTTTTATTACTTTCTGATCATAGAGTAGCTCTTCTTTCAGTGTGGTAAATTCCTGTCACATATTAGGAAAAAATTCGGATCTCTTTCTATTTGCAAGCCTTGTAGTAAGTTTATCCAAGAACAAATGAGTATTAATTGGCACCAGACAGATGAAAACTGAAAATTTGATATTTCATATGATAAAAACATGGATCTGGAGCAGTCTTTCCATTAGTTCTCATTGTTAGTCTCAAGACATTAATATTTATATAGATCATGTAATATCACTGCCCTGATGTGAGGACTGGAGGAAATTCCTTCTGGTTAATCCATTAGGAAAGTATCATGCTAGATAAGTTGTCTCCTTGTTTAGGTGATTATAGTGAGACATCTGTGAGAGGTTTCTGCACTGAAACTCTTCTTTAGAGGAAACAAATTTTGAGAAAATTCCAACTGGCAATTTGGTCTGGATGACCTTTAAACATCCCTTTCAAGCCAAATTGTTCTATGATTCTATGAAACTGCATAAGATATGGGAAATAGGGTTGTAATTGTCAAATAAAATGTATTTGGAGAAATATCATTCTAGGAAAGGAAATTTAATCAAAGCATAGAACTGTCACATGATTTCTCTGAATATTGGCAGTGTTTCTGTTGCTCTTTTAATTGTTTCCATTTTTTCTCCTATAATTTCACTGCCTCATTCATATGGCTTCACTGTACATTTAATTTTCATTAATAAAACATTTAGAGGAAGGAATAAGGCACATGCTTTAAGTAAGAATATGTCTTTGTGGTAATGCGAGGACTCCAGGACAGGGTGTGTCAGGGAAGATGAGAGAGAGTTTCTATTTTTTTTTTTTAGTGCTAGTACACACCAAAAGCATGACATAAATATTGTAAAAAATGAACTTCAGGTTTTTTTGTATTCTTCTGATGCTTGATCCAGAGTAGATCTTAATTTTTTATACTGTTGTATACTTCTTGAATAGCTGGTTTTGCTTAGATACTGATCCAAAGTCAGGGAACACAGGAAAAGAAGTTTTCCCACAGCAAAGACTAGATTATCTCCAGAAAAGAACTATAACTCAAAGTCTCAGTTTTCTCTGTTTCTCCTCTTTTCCCACTGAGAAAATTATTTGTGATAGATCTTACCACAATGAAGAATGAAGAAGAAAATGTAGAATGAAGCAAGAACTAAGCTTAATTCTTGTCCCTGACTTTTCAGTATAAAAAAGTGCAGGAAGCTAAGTAGACATTTATGTTCAGCAAATCAAGTTTAAGTCTTTTATCATAAATCACCCTCTATGCATAATCTAGAAGTTCAGTTGTTGAATCTTTTGAATGGCATAAATATTTTAAGAAAAAATGTCAGAGGTCTTTTCTGCCTCAATCCCAAATCCTTAAAAGTATGAGTATGTCCTCTGTTCTATGTTTGTCTCTTGGGGTTACCTTGACTGCCTCTTAATCTTCATTAACAGCTGAATTTGGCTTATGCTGCTCAGATTTTATGTCAAGAATTCTACAAAAAGCCTCACAAGCCAAGTGGGTATTCTCATAGCTTTCCTCAATTCCTGTGTATAACACAGGTCAATATTAGAGTACCACTTAGCAGTGCATATCACACAACATAATTCCTCATAATACATTAGCAGGAAAATTATTTGAACAGTGCATTCTGCAAGCAGGTAATTGAACAGTGAGGAAAATTTCTAGTGTTCCTGATTTATAACAGTAAAAAAGCATTCTCCAAAACTAGTCACAAAACAACACAAAAATCATTCTGGTAGCCTTCTCATACCATCTAAATAGATTATTAAAAAATAGCTATTCTTAGAAAACATATAATTCATTATAAAGAAGATGGAGTAACTATTTTTGCTCTCTTTAAAAGTAGCTTGAAGGAAAAGCTTTTCTGTCACATAAATTTGGACTGGGGCAAATTTTAATGGAATCATTGATGCAGATATGGAAGCAGGAATATCTAAAAATGGATGGATAGAAAAAACATTTCATGCAAGGAATAGCAGTAAAGTAAAAGAAAACTTTATAAACCAATTAATTTCCAAATAGTAATCAAAAACAACTAAATTATGCTATGTAGCTCTTAAAAATTTGTAAAAACTGCATGGAATTGTTAAAATTATGGCTCTTTATTAGATTTAATGTGTAATGGAAATGTATTTTTCAATATTTAGCTTAACCAATCTTTGTTCTGAATTCGGTCCTTATCTAGCATATGAATTGGGATGTTCACCAAGAGACCCCCAGAGGTCCTTTCCAGAGAGTTAGTCTGTGGCTTTATGTTTCTTCATAGAAAAATTCAAAAAGTCTGATACATTGGGTCCAGTTCTCAACATGAATCACAATACTGTGGCTGTAAAAGCTGCAAGGCAACAGAATTTAAGAAGCAGAGACTATTTTAATAAAAACAGTTGTCTTGACTGAGACCTTAACAACAGAAAGTGGAGAGATAGACTTAGGTTTAGTTATAGAACTTTGGAAGCATACAAGTGAGTTTTGTGATAGCTGAGTCAAGCCCCTCTCTTTTTCCTGCAAATCTCTGATTTAGAAGAGCACACCTTAAAATGCATGTGGAGAAAAATTAGCATTACATATCCTATGTTTGTTCACCTTATTTCATGAATACACCTCAGTTTATACAGTTTTCCTGGAATTGTAAAAAAAGACATTTACAAAGCAAAGAAACCTTCCTCCCTGACTTCTCTGGCACCTCAAAATGAAAATAACCCTGACCAATCTAAGCCTGTCCAGTCAATATGATAAACCAATGGCTGATTATTTAAGGGAAAAAATAACAACATATGAGCTGAGATCTTCTTAAATGTCTTGTCAGTTTGGTACTAGCTTTTGGTGATGTCTTCCAGTTTTGTTCAGCCAAGTGCTTCTCAAAACCAAAATGGTAGAAGCTGTTTGAAGTCCTGAATCCAAAATGCCATCTTTATTTTAAAAGAAATATCTTGAAAATAAGTCAGTATTTTCAGGTCAACCCTATGCTAGGTAGAAATATGAAAGATTATTTTAATTTCATGAACTAAGTATCTGGACTATCAGTTTATTACTTTTAGGAATGATACTAAAACTGTTATATAACCAGAAGGATGAGGATTTTTACTGAAGAACCACTATGTTGTAAATTTCAGCTCCTCTGCCCTACCCTTGCCCTCCTTCCCCCACAAAAAAAAAAGCTATGATTTAATTTTTTCATCAATGATTGAGTTAGAGTGCTTTATAAGCTCTTCTCCAAGTAATATAAACCTGCAATAGCTCCAAAGTACACTTTGAAAAGATGAGACATAAAAGACTACTTCTAGTCCTAGACATCATTGTGCAACGAGTTTTATCTTCTGCCACATATGACTACAACTTCATAAATTACATTTCTAAAGATTCCATTATTGTTTACTAAATTTCAAAAATAGTCAGAAACTGAGGAGATATATTATGCAACTTTAACAATTTACATTAACATGTTTTTCTTTTTTATGAGTGTTTAATGTCAAAGATATGCTATGTCCTCACTCTTGAAATATAAAAATAATGACATGAAAAAGATGATCTATCACATTGATCTAGCCAAGGATTTGAGTTACTCAAGTTATTTTGTCTAAAAAAAAAAATTTATATATATATATTTTATTTGTTGGGAGTTGAGATTTTGTTATTTATTTTCTCATCAGGTTGATACTAAGATAGTCTGAAGGAGGGAAGTAGTGGAAGACTTTCACCCCAGTTGTGAAAAATGAGCAGTGTCAACCTGGTAAGTTTATTTTTTGCTGTTGTATTGATGATGGTTTACCCACAGATATTCTCATTTATGTTTGTAGCAAGATCTCAGTTATTTTTGCTCAGTTACTTTTATTCTTGATGTAATATTTCTATGTTAATGTCTTAAACTTTGTCTTATGTTTTAAAAAAAGACAAGTGCTCAGTATCTCATTAACTCTTTGAGATTCAGTTTTGTCATAGACCCAAGTAGTTTCAGTTCCAGCCAGAGTAATTAGCACATAAAATTATTTTTTTAATCCTATAAGCTTGTATACAATACTCCCATATTTTTCCCAGCCTTGTCATGTCTATATTTTGCAATTTGAGAAAAACAATGAACTGAAAGGTCTGAACTTAAAATGTTATTTTTCTGGTTTATTTAATTTCTTAATGTCATGATTTAGAAATGGCTCTCCAAATCATCAGTCACTCCTCACCCCACCACTCCTGTGGGAGACAAAAGGCAAAGATTATGAGCTGAGAGAAAAAAACAATTTACTGGAAACAGCAATGAGATAACAAAAATTGCCACAAAAATATGAAAAATGGAAGTGTTCAAAAGGGGGTGATTTACATGAAAAAATGCTCACAAAGACTGGGAAAATAAGAAACAATGGCAGGCAGACCCTCCATGCTTCCATGCTTTTTTCCTGACCTAAAGCCATTCCCACCTTCTTAGAAGCATGAATCCCTTACTCCTGCCTGAGTGCATGATTTGAGGTGATTCAGAATAACAACGCAGACACACCCACACAGCTCCAGGCTCTGCTCCCTCATAGCTACTTGGAAAAAAATTAACTCTGTTAGCCAAAAACCAGGATAACTAACAAAAAACAAAAACAAAAACAAAAACAAAAACAAAAACAAAAACAAAAACAAAAACAAAAACAAAACAAAAACAAAAACAAAAACAAAAACAAAAACAAAACCAAAAACAAAAACAACAAAAACAAACAAACAAAAACAACAACAGCAACAAAAAAAACACTAAACTTTTCTGGAGTTTCAATTTGTAATTTTAAAGCAGTTATTTATTCCAGCCTTATTTATACAAATGTTTGCTTCAGGTGAGTTTTCCTTTTACGAAAAACCTTTTTGTGAATTTCATTTCTTCCCCAGAAGAAAAACAGTGCAATTAATGCAGTGGTGTCTCTTTTGGGAGGACAAGCGGTTTTAAATGTCTAGGGATAATAGTGTCTAATTCCCCCATGTGAGTGGAACAAACTCTTCTATTTTCTTTACACAACTCTTCTATTTTCTTTACACACACACGCAGCCTTTGGCTAATGGTGTGCTGGGAAGTGCTGGGAAGTGGAAAGACAGTTTTAGAAATTCAGAAATAATTACAGCACTTAATAACATGTTCAAGTTTATAGCAGCATAACGTATAATAATGACAAAGCAAGAAACCCCTCTGTCATGGTTTAGGAGTGGTGTTTCTCAGTTTAGTGTTCCCACTGAAACACCCAAGATCACACTCTGCTTGCTCACTCCTCCTTCCCTCCTGGGAAGGAGGTAATAAAATGTAAAGATATTGTATTGAGATAAGAACAATTAACTGGAAACAGCAATGAAATAAGAAGAGCAAAGTAACAATACTAATACTGATAACAGAGTGAACAAGACAGCAAACAATTCACAGGCCATTGCTGACCACTTGGAGCCCAGCATCACTCAACCCCACACCTGCATCAGTGATACACACAGTGTGAGATGGCGTCAAATAACCTCACAGTCCTGACCCTGCTCCTCATGGATGCTGCAATCATTAACCCTGTACTGGCCAGAACCATTTCCAGAGCATTTCCACCACTTATTTTATACCATGCCTAGGTCCTACCCCTTCAAACCGTATACCTACATACATTATATATATACATATACAAACATATTTATATGTATATACACACACAAACACAGGTATCATTCCCATAGTCAATAGCTCTCCCTCCAAAATGTCTTTTAAGTTAATTTACTGTCTAACTAAATGTCTTAAACCTTGACTGTGTGTTCTATCCATTCTAACTATCTTTCAGGGCAGGAGGACTGGTGCAGTGTTGGGAGGTTGCAAGGTTAATTATATGGTGGAGCCTCCCTCGGCACATGTAACCTTTTCTTCCTGCTCTGATGATAGTCTGAAATATTTGTTGTAGGCCAGTTTGTGATGAATTCCAAGATCTCTGGGCAATTGGAGTTTTCTATTTGAGCTCATTGTGTGATCTGTGTGATCCACTTACCCCACGTAGCATCAGTTGGCATGATGTGTTGCAGGGACTTTCCCTTTGAGCATCCAGCCCAACACTGGCAGTCAGGGTGCCAGGAGGACATTTGGTGCCAATCACTTCTGAAGCAGCTCAAACCCCTTCATAAGCTGCCACTATCGCTGGATAGAGCAGTATCATCAGGATGTAGCAGGTCTCAGATCTTTTGTATCTCCTGTCTCAGAATCCCTGATATTGTCTTCAAATCTACCTTGATAGTTTTTGCAGGGTCTCCAGGAAGGACCATTCTCACCAGCACATTTTTCACATCTTGTTCTGTCCCGGCTGCCCAAGGGCTACTGCGTGAACAGTGTCCTGTTCCATTTGTTCAAAATCTTGTTGTTACTCAGGATCCCACTTGAAATCATTCTTCTTTTTGGTCATTTGATAGAGAGCATTTCCAGTCTGACTCTACTCTGGAATATATACCCTTCAAAAACCAACACTGCCTAAGAAAGCTTGTATTTCCTTTTGCTGGAGGATGTAACTTCCTTTTGGTGAGAATGTAACTGCTATTTTGTTGTAAAATCTATCAGAATTTGGCAATGTCAATCTTGCCATTTTACTCCTAAAAAATTAATTTCCTGGGCAGGTCCCTTGATCCTCTTAAAAATCTCTTTACTCCAAACATGGTGTAGACTACAGTGAGAAGATGCAGCAGGCATAACAGTATGTTTTCCTTAACATCCAAAGGAAATTCAAAATTCTGAAAAGATCTTGTAACAAGCCTGAAGGAGAAAACCCGGGTGGAAAGCTGAGGAAAATTATCCTCCCCTGTTCTCCCAACAGACTGTATACAATTGTTATTGAATTCCCAGAGGTAATACCTGAGGTAAGGGCAGGAATGCATCACTGAGTACACATTTCAAATGACCCTCATTGTCCTTCATGTTATCATGTTGATACCACACAGTACAGCAATAAAGGAATCCTCCTCCCTCTTGCTGCTCTGAAATAGAGAATCAGGGAGAGCACATAATGCACATATGGGAGAAAAATACCATGTCAAGCACCACAACCATGTGAACAAACAAAGCAACATTGTGACCAATGGCTCTGTACCCAATAAAATATGTATATCAAACTTGTTTCCAACCCCCTCTGGGCAGATGTGTTGTTATCTCAACCTCTCAAGCCCCATATTAGGTCCCAGAGAAAGATGTTGTAGTTTGAGACTTAGAAAACGAACAGTAAGAACAACAATATTTATAGCAGTGTAACATAGGTGAATGATTGACTGGTTATTGCTCACCATGTGGAACCCAGTGCCACCTGACTGCACAACTGGCACACCCTGGCCAAACTTGAAATGGACCCAGCCCTCTCCTTACACCCTGCACAGGATATGAGATGATATTGAGGAACAGGAGTGCTTTCCAGAGGTTAAATTTGCCCCAGGAAACTGGGGGTTTTCAGGCTTTAACATCGCCACCACTTACTCAGGTTTCAGGTAGCAAAAAAATACATTGTTTCTTCAAAGCATTTAAAATGTGTTTTAATTAGTTTAAATTGGCAGCTGTTCAGTCCTCCTTGAAAATTCAGAAAGTAAAAATACATCTACAGAGTATCTTTGGATAAGGAAAAGCTTGTAATTCTATTATGCACAACAGATGATTTTGCATAAACTTACCTGCATGCCTCACTTTAGGTATGTCAGGGATATATTTAGCTTTTAGAATTATTTTCAGAATTTTGGCTTGCTTTGATTCCCATTGGATATAAGAAATTTTTGGTTGGTTGGTTGGCTGCTACTTAGCTGTTTTTTATCCTTGAGGGGGATTAGATACTGAAGATTTCTTTGAACAATTATGAAATACCTGTCCTTGAAGGTGTTCAAGAATAAATTGGGCATGATCCTCAGCATCTTGATCTAAGTAGTCCTGTTCTAAGAAGTAGGAGGGACTAGATGACTTCCAAAGTGGGTTTCCTTTCAAAATCATTCTGTAGATTGTACATCTCTGATTCTGTGGTTAAAGTTATTCCCAAGAAGGAGGAGGAGGAAAGCTTTATCAGCATTTTTTCTTAAATTCACTAATCACCTCAAGGAAATAGTTATGAAATTTAAATAAAACTGACATGAAATGTCAGTATGTTCAGCTTGAGGAAATCAAGGGACTTAACCGTGAGGAAAAGGTTTGAAAAGACCACATGCTCTTAGGTACAAAGATTTTGCATACTGTTGCTGTTGAAATTGGAGCAATTGGAAAACTACTGGAAACTGTAATCAGATTTTGTATATAGATACTTGAAAACCTGTTATTACACTTTCCTTTGAGAAATCTGAAACTGAGGTAAAAACTCAACTGCAAACTTCTGAGATTCTTCCATAATTTTGTTTTAGTCTTTCTCTTGCTACTATCTTTTCCAAAAACAGCTTACAGTAACAGGCATGTAACTTTAGGATTTACTAGTATGGTTATTTTGGTGTACAGCTGTACTTTTTTGTTGGTTTACCTAAAGAAAACCAAGAAAGGCTTTATGGATGTAGTTTCTTTATTTTTTATGTGCAGAAGAGTAGAGTGCTGTCTTAATGTAATAGGTACTATGATCAAGGCATAATTTGCTAGAAGTCAAAGGAATTGCATCAGAGATAAATCTGGATAAATAATGTTTAAAGGAAACAGAGTAATTTGACTTAAAAATTATCCCACACCCCAGAAGTGATTAATTACTGAAAAACTACTAATCTTAAAAGCAGCATTGCCAAAAAGTCATACAACAGGTAAAAAGTATTACTGTTGACTATTTAACCCCTTATTTTTAGCCATTTCAAAATGCCATCTAGTTTCCGTCACTCTTTTCAGTTCCTGCCTGTATTAATGACTGTTAACCTTTTCCCTACCTTGATCTTCTTTTGGCATTTCTAAAACATCTTCATTTAATAAGGAATTCATTTGCAGATTAAACAGTGATTTATAGTTCTGAGGGTTTTTTTGCTGTCAATGTGCTTTTAAGCGTATTAATTGGAATGAGAAAGAAAAGATGATTTGGGGAACTGCATCAGTAAACATCATAATTATGTATAGCATACATTTGTTTGGTTGGTTTGGGGGTTTTTGTTGTTGTTGTTGCTTTTTGTTGTTGTGTAAAAAAAATTACTTTCAGTTTTGTGAGCAAAATTTCAAACATACCACAATATTAAACACTCTCAGGAAAAATTAGAAGATTTCATCATAATATAATTATGGTCTTTGACATATAAAAAAATTTATATGGCATTACTGTAGCAAGCATTATCATCAAGATGAAATCATGTCTGTTAATTCTACACCCATAATTTGAGAAAATAGAAGTAGTGAAGTTAGGTGTCTTTCCACAGGTATGGGAACAGTTTCATAAATAGCTTTTATTACAGGGAAGGTGCTACCTACTTGCTGACCTGAGGTTTTATTTATACGTTGGCTACCTTGTGTTGTTCTGGTTTGGAAAAAATTCCATTTAGTGTGGAGAGTCTTCCCAGAACCAAATGTTGCTGTGATTCTTTTGAGTAATCCAGAATTGTACCCTGCCATCAGTTGAGACAAAGTATAAATATGCCTGAAGTAGAGTAAATGTTACAAGAGCTATCCTGTCTACTTCCCTTAGCTGAAAAGAGTGGGTGAGTCTACTTGGCTATGACTGTACTAACTGTATAAATATTTCTTCAAAATCAGTTTCATAGGTTTAGGATCACACACCTACTTTCATGTTCAAGATCTTCTATTCCCATATTGGTAAATTGAGTGGTGTTTGATCTAACCCTGGGATAAAGATGCATGTCATGTTCATGCCACTGTGTTATTTCCATATATCAGCTACAAGATGCTTCTGTTAGGATGCTATGCTTCTTCATATTAACTCGTAGAAGATACTTCTGGGCATGTCCAATTTGCAGTTAGTATAGATTCAATTTGATCAAATAAGCTAAGCCACTCTGGGTTAGCAGTCCCCTCTTCTTTTGTTATAATGAAAATTTCTAGGACTTTTCTTGTTTTCTTGATTTCAGATGCATTAAGAATAGAGCTGAGGGATCGCCTAATTTCTCACTTTATTTGGTTTTTTGGGTTTATTTCTTCATATTGGATTTCTCTTGCTTTCTACAAGACATCTGTGGCAGTGAAAGGGTTACAAAATCATTTGGGAAAGGTTGCTCTTTGATCTGCTAATTTAGTAGAGGTATGAAAAGATGTTTTTTACATGCTTTGCAAACAGTAGGTGTGAGTGGGTGGAAGGGTCATTAATGACAGGGAGAGTGGAGCAGCTCAGAAAGTAGGACATGAGTTGTAGCAAGAGGGAGTAAAACAATACAGCTAGAAAGAGAATGAATATTAGACGGATGAAATATTACAGAGGTAGTGAGAAAGGGAGAGAGAAAACTCTGAAGTTAAACAGTGTGCAGTGTATTTTCAGTATGTGGTTATGTCTGCAAGATCACTGACATTTTTCTGTGCATATGTCTTATCATAAATTGAAACATCTTAGAAGCAAGCAAATGAAAAATTCTGCTTATTTAATAGCATTCTTCCATTCTCCTCTCCTTGAAAAAATACACCCGGAACCCTGACCATTGTCCAGTTTGTGCTGAAGCAGTAAGTTTCCAAAAGAAAGAATAACAGCAGTCCCTTCCCTGATGTAATAAGATAATTATGATTCTCTTCCCTCTAATATTTTCTTTAGTTTTGGGATATCATGCAGATATTTTATTAGTAAATATTACCCAAGTTATTTCTTGACCTCTTTGTTCAGCAGATGCCCCTTTTTTGAGCTGGACTTGATCCCTCTGGGTCCCTTTCAACTCAGAATCATCCATAATTTCTGGAGAGAGATTT
>VXBN01000499.1:157794-202260 GCA_013397395.1 Sinosuthora webbiana
AAAAAAAAAAAGAATAGTCAGAAAAAAAACATGCAGTTTTGTTCATGATTTTGGAATTGCTACATTAAGAAGATGTTAAAAAGTTGAAAAGTGCTGTCTGTCAACACTGGCATATATTTTCAAGTGATACATACCATCTTAAGGAAAATGTGGGTTGTGACACGGCAGCATTGATTTTCATGTCTGTGAAAAATATCAGATTCCTAATTAAAACTTCAAGGTGGGTTTTTTTGTTTGTCTGTTTTTTGGAGTTTTTTTTGGTTGGTTGGTTGGTTGGTTTGGGTTTCCTTGGCAGGTGGGAAGAGAGAAAAAGAGATGGTGAAAGTTAGAATTCCAAGGTTTCAAAAAAGATACATATCTTGAGAATAAGTTCATGTAATAATATTTTCATCATTTATTTACAATGAAGAAATATTCTTTCATCTTTCTTTTATGTCCTTGACTACTCTGCCTTTCCAAGGTATATAATGCTATAATATCATATCATACAGTACAATATAATCTAAGTATATATATATACAGATTCAACATATCATATTTATATAAATGTAATATATTTAATATAAATATTTAATGTAAAATAAATATTTAATGTAATATACACACATATATAATCCATTTATATATATACATTATATATATATGTACTGTGAATTACCTATATTCCATGGTACTTTAACTATATCACTAATCCAGCTAATCACAGTTATTGAGCAATAACAGCTTTCAAACATTACAGATAAATAACAACTACAAAGAAGAGACAAAAATCTAGATTCAATTATAAAATCATATTTTCCTGGACATGTATGCATTATTCCTTTCAGTACAAATATGATTTTATTATTTGCTGAAAAACAAAACCAAACCAAATTAAAACAAAACAAAACAAAAGCAGAAAAAGATAGCTAAGACTTGACCTCACAGTTTAAATGATGATATAACAGATTAATACAATTTTCAAAGATGAATAAAGGAAATATCATAAAATTTTAGGGAAATGTTATATTAGGTAAATTTGAGTTAATTGAGTTAATCCAGACTTATCTCTGGATTTTTTAATATGCTACTAATTTGAAGTTTTGAATTTAATATTAAGTTTGAAACTCGAACAATTAGCGTGCCTTTTTAAAAAATTTTCTGCGAACTAATAATCACCTTCGTATGTGATGGTGGATGGAAAGATTCTTTTGCAAGCAATGGAACATAGCTGAAAACTTGACTTGTGTATTTATTTCTCTTGTTTTCTTTTCTACTTCATATTCTGTGGTATTTAACACTCTGAAAAAATAGAAACACTGAGCAATGAAAATATGATTTTGAAAAATCTATCTATAGGACAAAGAAACCTGGATTTTCGTATTTGACATTTCCCTTGTTTTGCTTCTTTTCAAAGATCTTGCTGCCTCGCAGGTTTTTGTATAGGCTCATTTCATAGCCTCAGAAGAATCTGTGGAAGTATTCCTTGGAAAGGAAAGATGATTTTATGAGTTAGATTGAAGAAAGTTGTGCAATCCTGAATATGAACTGAAGGAAGGGAAAATCACCATTAACTTAGAAATTTCCAGAAGTGACATGTAAAAATTACAAGGGGAAGGGGAAAAGATAAAAGGTAGAAATAGACCTGATATAGGAAGATACTAGAACAGAAACCACTTCAAAACTTTATCTGAAATTAAAATGATAGGGATGCCATTTTGTCATAACGACTATTCTTCCTATCTTTCAGGGTAGTCTTTCTTTCCAGACCTTACAGAGCCTCATTGTATTTAAATATTTACCCAGAATCCATAGAAACTATTCCATAGAATTATGGACTGTCCTGAGTTGGGAGAGACATATATGTATCATCAGAGTCCAACCCTTAGCCCAGGACAGCTCCAAGAGTCACGCCATGTGCCTGTGATCATTGTCCAAGAGCTTCCTGATGTCTGTCAGATTTGACTGCCTGGGGAGCCCCAGTGGAAGCCAAAGGCTAAGCTTCCAGTGAGACCAGAATTTTGACCATAATCCTTGTCCATATCCTGCAGATTTCCTCTGTGTGTTTGGGTCATTATTTTATTATTCATGCTTTCGTAATTAATTTTACTTGGTCTGTAATTTTCAATTTGCTACAGGCTGAGGTATCCCTGAAGATCTTTAGACACTACTAGAAAGCTTTGTAGGATCAGAAGTCTGTTAAATTAAAAAAAATATTTTGTTCTATTTGATTATTTGATTATTAATGAAGCCATGGAACCATCACCCATAATAAAAGTCACACTCATAAATAGTCTTTCTCATGCTTAAGTGTCCTCATGTTAAATATAATATTGTAGAAGGGTTGTGTCCATGTAACACACTATTCTGAAGACAGGTAGGTCTTAGACATGCTTTTAAAGTGTCATAAAATCTTCACTTTAATAAAATACAACTAACAGTTCAGCTTTTCACTTTACTGGTACATTTTTGGTTTACAAAAATTGATTTGTAATATTAAAATTAAAGTACATTTATATATTAAGGCTGAACCTTGGCAGAAAGGTTTCTTGATAAGTCTTTCAAACTTCCTAAAAAATTCTAGGAAACTGCATTAGTGATCACACCTAGCCAAAGGTAGAGTAATGTAGTTCTACCATAAAAATGTGTTTATTTCTGTGTTTACATTTGACTCAGTGTCATTACCAGCATTAAATCAATGTTTCCATTTATCAAAATGGTTTTAGTTTAAATTACTGTGAAATACACACTCATCTCTAACTCTTTTTAATCCATCAGATTCAAAAAATGGTTTTTTATTCAAAAATTATGACCATGTGCAACAGAAAAAAAGATTCCCAATATGTGTCTTCTCATTATGGAATAGTAAATCTTACCTCCCATGAACTATTCATTACTAGTGGGACAAGAGAAAAAGAGCATTTTTATTTTCAACAAAAATTATACCTTTTTTTGAATTTTAGAACATCTTTAAATTAATGCTACTAACTTGGGCTTTCTTTGTCTCTGATTGGTAGAAAGAGGGTTGAGATATTTTTGGCTTTGTAATGCAGATTTACAGAGGATATTCAGTTTATATATTAGAAAAAAGATTTTTTACCATCCATGCCAGAGTGGTCAGGCACTGGAATAGGTTGCCTGGGGAGGTGGTAGAGTCACCATCCCTGGAGGTGTTTTAGGTGTCTGGATCTGGTGCTGGGTGATGAGGCTGAGTGGTTTAGGGGCTACAGTGGCAGTGCCAAGTGAATGGTTGGACTGACCTTAAAGGTCTCTTCAAACCTTGACAATTCTATGATTCTACGATTTGCCTGGCAATGCAATGTATACTAGTAAAAGTATATCCAAATGATGTAGAGGAAATAGAAATGAGACACAGAAACTTCAGTAATCCGAATGAGGAGATCATTTTATCTCTGAGGACAGTAAATGAAAGTCAGCAACATTGGTAGGATATTCAGTACCCCACACATAAAATTTGCAAGCTAAAGAAAACTGTCATAATAGTAGTCAGCATCAATCAGTACTTCCTGCTGTCTGTGGAGGGACACAAACTGCACAATCAAAGGGATGTAGGTTTTCTTTCTCCTAGTTATAAAGCAATAGTGGAACAGCAGCAGAAACCTGGCAAAATCTCTGGCACGAAAATATCCGGAAATTACAGCATCACAAGAGATAACCCCAATAATATTTAAATTTAAAATTTTATGCTCAGAGTGCCTATACTTTTTCCTAATTTCCTCCTTAAATTCAGTTATATGACTATTTTAATATTCATTCTTCTATTGTCACCAGCACACAAATTGGAAGAATACATGGATTCAGAAAATTTTCTGTTCCAATATTCTGTCTTGATGACTTTATCATTCAAGCAGGGTGAGGCCTGAAAAGAGGCCTGATTCCATGAGGAAAGCACACAGCAGCCAGTTCAAGCTGGTTGGGTGCTTTAAATATTAAAGGTCACTGCTCATCATGAACAAAGACCTTTTGTCTTGTCCCTTGTCTAAATGACAAAGGAAAACAAATTTTAAGTGTGGTAATATCACAGTCAAATGGAATTACTCTACTCCTTCCAGAGCATGCATGGTATGTTCTGAAGCTGGATTATGATGCATTATGCAGGTTTTCTGGCTGGTGTGGGGTAGGCAGATCATTCCAAGATGCTTACAGATGCTCAGAAACCAGATGTTTTTCCACACACCAGTTGTGTTGTCATATTTCAGTCACCTTGAATGCTGGTGTTTCTTTAAGTGTCACTTACAATATCTACCAGTAGATACTTGATCCAGGAGTATTTCTGATCACTTTCGGAGAGAACTGCATGAAAAACACATACTTTAGCTATCTTGAATATATGAAATAAGCCTTAAATTTTTGTCAGACTGTGAATCCTAGTGGAATTTCAGCATTAATCGATGACTCAAGTAGCTAATTTAGCAGCAGATGAGCTTTATGCATGCAAATGTTTCCATTAACATCTGCAGGCTTGATTGCAGGTTTACATTTAAACAAATATGAGCACTTTTATGTATCAGAGACCAATATACATTATTTATGTCTCAAACATTGCAATTAGTAGTAGCTATTATTTCAGTGCATTCTTGTTGCCCCTCAGGTATATCCTGGAAAAATATATTTGAAAGTTGATGTATTTCTAAAATATTCCATAAACTTGTAGCTATGACACACTTCCCTCCTTTCTGTACACTGAATTTGATAGCCTGTTGAAAATTACAATATAAAAAGTGATTTATTAATAAGTTATTATTATTAAATATTTTAGCATTTCAAAGTAAGACAAAGAGAGGGGAAAAGAATGAGTTGTAGTAATATTTGAAATGTAAAATTTTGCTTCTCTCATGTTTACCAAAATAAGAGTCATGATACGCACTTCTTCAAATGCAGCCTCTACATATGTAGGTTCTGTGAGCAGGAGTAAATCTCCTTTATTCTAGCTTCTCTTTAGCCTGCTCTGAAACAGACTTAAGAAACCTGAGATTGATAAACTAACTGGAAAAGTAGATGGCTTCTGTACTAGTGCTGAAAATGCATATATATTGTTTTAAATAATTGAAATAACATTCATTATTTTGCATATGAGTTAGCTCCAGTTTCTGCCCATACCTATCACTGGAATCCTTTTAATCCTGCAAGATCATTTTTGAAGTACAGCCTGGACTCAGACTACTTTGCCACTATTTTTGTCTTTCATCTTTTCCACAGAAGAAGCTGAATTACACTTTTAAGTCACATATGGAAGCAGAGATGATAGCAAGAGAGTTTAAAAATCCAACCAAAATCAACCAATCAAAAAATAGAGCACCAGAAGCACGAAAAAGCATTGCAAGAATCTCCTGAATTTAAGATATCTGAAACCTGGTCTAAGGTTTTAAATTTTTCAATTGTCTTTTGCCAATTAAGGATCAACTTTTCATATTCCAGAACCTCTGTATCAGAAAACTTGATACAAAATCCATAAAATGTTTCTGTTCATATCTGCCTTCTATGTAGCACTCCTTAATGTATGACCCATACTTTCATTTTTTTCTTCTTCATTTTCTTTTCCATGGGTATCCTCCTGTGCGTACGTATGTCTATTTATTTGTCCCTCTTTCCATTGTTACCTGTTCTTTTTAAAATATGCTTGGGACAACCCTAATTGTAACCTTGGCTACAGCAGGTTTTAATCAGCACTGTAAAAGAGGGACCAGATTTCATACATGCTTCTGAAATCTACTGTTTGAGATTACTCTTTTCATATTCTTTACCCCTAGAGTCTAGAAGTTGTGCTTGCCTTTAGGGCCACATAAGAAATTATCCATAAATGTGTTAATCACAGTGTACTTCTTTTGAACTCACTTTTTTTCACGGAATTGCATAAATCATTACTTGGTACACTTATGATCTGTCATAGACTGAAATATTACTGCAAATATGCTTCCTCTTTTTTAAAAAAAAAGTCATCATCAGAAATCTTAAGAAGTGACTTTTTTTTTTCAGTAGAATTCAGAATTCAGTGGAATTTACTATTTATTTCCTCACTTTAAAACAGTGAAGAAAGATTCAGTTCCACATCTGGTCACAACAAAAGAAAGCACAAACAGATCTAGTTTGTAGCTAGGATTCAGTCCACAGTCTTTTTGAAAGAATTTGTTATTTAACTCATTGTGTCACATAATACAACCTATATTACAAAGGATATTAGAATCTTTTCAGTGTAAGAGAGGTAAATTATCCACTGGCAAAAGTTGAAATGGTGCTGTTCTTTGTTACTCTTTGTGTCTGGCTTGAGAAGTCTTCTATAGAATAAACAGGAATATCCAGTCACAACCAGAGCTTCACGATGAGAATGTCAATAATAAACCTAATTCCTTTTTATGGCAAGGTCACCCATCTAGTTGACCAAGGGAAGCCAGTAGAAGAGGTGTTTTTTGACTTTAAACACTCTTTTTCACAGTGGCCTTCTGGACAAAATATCCATCACACATTTATACAACTCCATGCAATATTGGGTCACCAATTGGTTGATGGGTCAGGCTCCAAGAGGTTACAGTAAACTGAACTACGTCAGGCTGGTGGTCAGTAACCAATGAGATTCCCCAGGGATAAATTTTAGACCTACTGCTTTTCGACTCTATTAGAAATGCTGTGGATGCAGGAGTTCCCTCCAACCCATTTTATTGTAAAGTCTCAACTACAGAAGTAGTATAACCTCAAAAGCCATATACAAATTTGAAACCATATTCTCTCAAATCAAATGAGAGATCATGCCTGGTAAGTATAACCACCTTCACATGTGTTTAGTCCAATTTCAGTTAGGCTTCATTCAGTGTAAAGGTAGTCAACCATGATAAAAAGAATGTCAGAATGCACTGGCATTCTCCCAGGCAATCTCCCAGGAAGCAGGAATTTACGCTAAGGGTGTTTGGGTATGGTAGCTATTGAAGTTTTGACAATGTAATGGCAGACAGAAAGCAAATGCTGGTTTGATTTCTGTGGTCATCATTAGAATGGAGCAGATAAAAGTCTAGAATGTCCATCTACACTGAACATCCATCTACACTTTTATTTTGATGGTGTCTTTGGAAGCACAGTGGTTTCTCTAGTCAATACCTTTTATTAAAAACACATATGAATCGAGAGTGTGTCAAAAATATATTGCCACACAGAGCGTATCAAACTATGTCAGCCATATTGACCTTCTATCTCTATTATAGAAGCTGATATCATTTTATTCATTTGAGATAATAAATGTCTAACATGGAAAATAGTTGCTACTGATACCAAGAGTACCCTTGATACCAAGCCTGTTTACTGTCTTTCCAGACCACACTACTAGGGGATTTAAATGGATTTCCAGACAGAGCACATATCTAAATACAGACTAGGTAATTCATGACCTTTCCCATTTCCCAACACCACTTTGTACTTATAGTAAAGGCTGTGATATATAAAGATATAACTAGAGGTGTTTGTAACTGGAAACTAGGATAACATGGTGGATAATTTAGGATAACATGGTAGTCCAGAATGGTCAGACATATTTAGGTTCCTAAATAATATGCCTTAGGAATTTCCAGAACCTTTAATCTTGTATACAACCTTCTCAATCTCATGTCACATTGCAATTGCCAAAAATGAAGGTACAAATTTCTTGACTATAAATACACAGAATTACATTTAGTTATGTAGAATACAACAATGTAAGAGTAATTTTACTTTCTCTGGATAATATTCAACATAAATTTGAATTTTTGGGGGGTTTGCTTAGAATTTTGTTGTTGTTGACACAAAGAGAAACTACTCATAGAGAAGGTATAAATTTGGGATTGGACCAATGTAACTATATGTCTTTTTTGTAATGATACATAATATTCAAAAGTAGCATCTTAAGAATAAAAATGGTGAAGATGGAACAGGAAAGTTAAAACAAAAAGTAGAAAAGCATCTAAAAAAGCAAAATAACACCAAAATAAAATAGACTATTTTTAGCACAATTCATAGGTGACTCAAAAAATAAAATTTCTGGAAAATAAAAGGGAAAATGACATCCTTTCTGAACCCTTTTCAATCAAGTTAAAATTTTAAAATAAATTCTTACATTATTCAAGAAAAAAGTCTGTCTTAAAACTTTCTGGTGAACACAGTGTACACTAATTATTTGCTACGTTTTGATAACAAGAACTGACTCTTTTATTGATTTGTGAAAATAAAAATATATTGTATAGCTTTTTAAGGTGTCCTTTAACAGCAAAAAAATTACCTGATTTGAGGTTTCGACCAGCATAAAGCTCATTATTAAAACATAAAAAATGCATTTTTCTTTAAATAATACTGATCAAATTACTTTAACTGGTAAGAGATCCATCTACATTTCTGACTATTTAAAAAAAATTAATGTTATTTTAAAGTTCTCTATATTGATCATTCAGCTACAACCACAAATCTAAAATTCAGAATTAGCTAAATGAAAACTATATGCCTTATTTTTGAAAGCAGTATTATGTCATCTTTCTGTATATGTTATATCAACAAATTTTTAAAGTGCTTTTGTGATATAGACAATAAAGTATGGGTATATCTAGAATAACCTATGTATGTGTCATTTTGATCATAAGGTAAGGTAGAAAGATATTCGGTAATATTTCTCCATGCTGTGAAATTATCGAATTGAATATTTTAAATTTATTTTTTGTGTAAGGTTTTGTTGTTTAAGGAAGATAGCCTTGTCTAGAGGAATAAATTTGTGATACTTCAGAGTTACCACAATCCAACAACAGACCAATTTGCAGATCCTGCAAGAGAAAATTATAATCTGTGATTAAAAAGGCAAATAATTTCCCATTGTTTTGTCCAAATAAAATTCATTATTGAGTTTAGAACTTGGTAATAGAGATAAATTTGATGTACCTTCTTTCCTTGCCTGGCAAGGCTGTGAAACTCATACACCTGGAGGTCTTCAAAACAAGGTAGTGAGCAAGCTGATTTAATTTTAAGTTTTTAAGAAGGAAATTGAATAAATTTTATCCTGAGATCTCCTCAGCATAAATTTCTCTGTGAAAGTACCATTATTTTTTCTTCCCTTTTCTTTGTCCATCCCTGACAGACATCTACATAGCACTGGTAAATTCTGCCACACTCGAACCAGTAAGCAAATACATTATATTTTTCTACAATAATAGGTAGAAAATATATTTGACTGGACAGTGTAATTCAGAAAATAATGCAGCATAGCTGAGAGAAGATATAAAATATAATCTCGAAACAGCCTCTAGATTTACATGAAGGCCAAAATTTACTTCTTTTTGAAATTCCAGCCAGATGTGAATCAGTATCTTTGAAATGAAATACTGGAATGGTATGGATTTAAGATCATGGCCATATTTATAAAGTGAAAAAGGAAAGAGATGATTCATGTCTTTGAATGTGCTAAAATCTCCTTCAAAAATATAATGGAAGAAAAATAATGTTACCTACCCCCCTGAGATATCACACACACGGATGGAGAGCATGCTTTCACAAAATCTAATAAACAGAGTTTGGTGACACCTCTTGACATTATCTAGTCCAAATTCTCTGCTCAAAGCACAGCCAGCTATAACAAGTTTTTCAGTAGGATGTTCTGTCAAATTTTGCATATCTCCAGAGAAGGAGACCACACAACATCCCTGGGAAATGTTTTCAGTCTCCAAACACCCTCAAACTAGAAAACATATTTTTGTTTGTTTAGAGATAAAAACATCATGAATTTTCAGTTGTGCCTATTACCTCTTGTTCAATCAATGCACACCACTCTGGGAGTCTATTTTGCCCTTCAATCCCACTATCAGGTGTTTATATTCAGATAAGATACTGCTGCTACTTCTCTTCTGCAGAATGAACATTTGCATGTCTTGGTCTCTTCTTATTTGAGAATTTCTCCAGCAGTTTCATTGTCTTTGTGGCCTCACACTGGACTCACTCCAGTAAATCCACATTTTTCTTTTGCTGGGAAGTCCAGAGCTGGACTTAGGAGAGAGACTCACCTCCCTCAACCTGCTGGCAAACCTCTTCCCAATGAGTCCATGTAGCTCCTTCATACTCCTTTGCTGCGAAGTGTGGCTGAAGATCAACTTGTCCATCAGCAGGATGTGTTCAGTACTGATGCTAGGGTTATTTCTCTCTAGGTGCAGTACTTTAAATTTCCTTTTATTTGGCTTGTTTCCTTGTTTGAACTTATAATTTCATCTTTATAAATAATTTCTTCTTCCTTTGTATGACTATGTAGTGTCATCTTCTTCATTTGAACAATGAATATGTCTGATTTTGTGGATACATAACTTCTAAAAGTGTAGTGTTTGGGTATACTCTTCTGTGAAGTATTTTAAAACCATCTTTTAGCTGTGGGAAATCATGCATACACAAAATAATGAGAATTTATAAAGTGGAAACCCTGTAATTTAAAATCTATCATTTAGTCTGTGTTCATCACATCATAAATTCAGTACTTTATGAAAGGGTCGTTTATTCTCTAAACAATGCTTAGAAGTGATTTAGTGCTTGGGAATATCATCAAAGTTAATGAAATGCACTTCAATCTATAGGTGTTACAAATTAACATTGAAGTCATGGAAACACAGTGCTTGCACCCAAAGAAGGTCTGGATGATGGTTTTTGTGGGCTTTTTGTTTTCCTTCTTTCTTTCTTTCTTTCTTTCTTTCTTTCTTTCTTTCTTTCTTTCTTTCTTTCTTTCTTTCTTTCTTTCTTTCTTTCTTTCTTTCTTTCTTTCTTTCCCAATTAGGATGAAAAAAAAAATACCCTGTAGATTATATTTAGAGGATTTTCTAAGATGATTTTATAGTTCCAAGAAGAAAGTTTAGCTTTTATCACTTTCCAGGGTAAACTTTGTGACTTCTGGTGGCTTTTTAATTGCTTTTAGTTTTATTATAAAGTTTTAACATACATTCTTCCATTTTAACATCCAGCTCAGAGTCAGCTTCTGTAGACTACCTTTCATTATCAGACCACAGGAGTAGTAAGGGACTTGGTCCTTTCAATAGAAAGAAGAGAGAAAAAACCTGAGAATTTTATTGATGTCTTCCTTAAATAATTTTAGGAAACAAAATAATACTTTCTATGTTTGAATTTTTCTCAGGAGGAGTAGATTTTTTTTCCACTAGATAGTTGTTTTAGGGAAGAGAAAGTTTGCACTGCTGAGCATGTAAAGAAGTCTGATCTTGGGATGTGGACAAAAATTGAAATTTACCACTGCAATTACTAATTGATGAAGGCTTAAAAACATTTGGGGTGTAAAAAAAGTGGCACAGAGAGCAGATCAAATTGCAAAACTCTTGCATGTGCAAAAAAAAAAAGTACTGGTCCTGTGCAATGGCTACTGTTAGAGATCAGGCCAGTGTGGTTCTTTGATCTCATGTGTATTCTTTGATCTCATTCCCTGTAATGTCTGTCATTACTGCAGAGAAGTAATTCCAGAAGCAGGGCTTTCTCTTGTATCTTAGAGTACTAATTCCACAAAAGAAGTTAACTCACAAAGATCTCTTTGTGCATCACTTCTCTTTTTTCTCAAGGAGGCTGCTAGAAGAGTTTTGATGGATGGTTGAATTTCATTCCCTCTCATGAGACCATTAGAAATGTTAATGTAAACCTTTTCAGATGTCTAAGACACTAAGTCAGGAAAAGTGGGAGGGTGATACAGTAGTGAGAGAGAGGAGGGAAAGGTTAAACTTATTTGTGAAATGCCAAGTTATGAGCAGGATGCTTTTGCTCAACAATGTACAATCTGGCATTTGGCTTGTGTGGAATACAAAGAGAAGAATAAAGGACTCTGGGTATATATTTCTGCTTATCGGTAAGGGACTATCTTGTTCTACAGAATCTTCAAGATGTAAAAGATGCAACATAAGCAAATTGTCAAACATCTTTTCCTAATGCATTCTGCTAGTCATTTTCCCATCTCCATTTTATAGAAATACATATTTGAGTAATGAAACAGTGTGGTCCTTAATGAAATTATAACCTATCTTAGCTAAAACCTTTAGAAAAATATGCAACCAGGATCCCATCACAGATGCTACCATGTGTTATAATAAAACCATGAAACGAAGGACTTAGTTGTGAGATTGATATACTGGTGGTTATGTAAATTTACATTATTTGACTTTGCATTCCACTAATATTGAGATGTTTGCTACTTTGGAACTACTAGAATGAGAATTTGCATTTGACTGGAAGCTTTCTCTTGACTGACTCCTTTCCTCCTTCCTTCCCATAAAATATCATATTCTGCTGTGGCACAAAAGAGAATTTCTGCAGTGCTGTGCACAGTTAGCTGTGAGCTGATTTGGTATACACCTGGACTTCTTTCCTCTGCCACAGCAAGTGCATTGGTGAAGGAGATCTGGTAATGGTATCTTCCAATTACACCTGCTGAAGTAGAACCTTGAGTGTATACTGCTGAAATAGTCATAAGTCAAACTCATATTTGCAAGGACCTTGTACCAGCCACTTATCTTTAGGTTTTGTTTTGGTTTTTTTCCTTTGAAAAGACAGTCAATAGAACAAAGTGATTCTACAGAATGGGTTTTAAGAAGTATATTTGTATACTACGCCTTCTATACACGTATGCAATATCCAAGTCATTTTTTGTTTCAGAAAAGTAACTTAGGAGCTAGAATTAAAAAAGTGTTGTATTAATTGCTATTGAAGTATCAAATAAAGAAAAAATGGACAGCTGATAATTTTCAACTTATTTTTTCATGTCTGTCTTACCTTGGATGCACCATAGCTTAAACCATAATACATAATACATAATATATAATACTGACAAGGACCACAAACACATTTACTGGCATGAATCACACAAAGGGCAATTACAACAATCATCAAATATACTAAAGAACATCACAAAAAACTGAATGGTGAGTAGGATTGCTAGAGTGTTACATATATATTGGTTTGACTGTGTTGTTTAGGTCTTCTTTTCTTTTCAGTTTGAGCACCTCCAAGGTAAGGGATGCCACAGCTTCTGCACATATCTTATTCCAGTGTTTGACAACCCTTATAAATGTCAAAAAAATTTTCTTTGTATTAAATTTGAACTTTCTGTGTTCCAAGCTGTGCTTGCTGCCTCACGTAATAAGAAACCAGCTTTATCTTTCTTGTGCTTCCTCATTCCTTAGCAACAGGAGAATCCCACTTTATTAAGGTTAAAGAAACCCAGATTTCTCATCCACATGCTCCAGCCTTGGCCATCATGGTGAACTCTACTGAAATCACTCCTGTATGTCAGTGTCTGTCCTGTGCCTGTCCTGCACTGTTTGGGTGATCTCCCCAGTGCCAAACACTAGAGCAGCATCAGTGTCTGACCTTGCTGCTGTGGCTATGCAAGTGCACCCCAAGATTCAGGGAATGTTTTGTTGCCCAGGTGGACTTCTTCCTGGGAAGGGGTTGCTGCTTCCCAGGAACTTGCTGCCTCTCAGTGCCTTTTCTGCACAGCTGTTTCTGCTCAGTGAGCCCTATCTGACCTGCTGCAGGGTGAGTACTTTCCAGGACTTTGGGACATTCTGTAAGTAGTTCATCCCTGTGAACTGCAGCTTATTTCTTCGGCCTGACTGAATTCCTCTAAATAACAATTTTACTCTCCAGCACACTGTACTCCCCTCAATATTCTTCCCCCAATTTCTTGCTGGCACTGCTTTTATATCCATCAAACAGGCAATAAAGTCACTAAAATGATTTGGACAGTGTCAGTCTCTGTGTGATGTCACTCTTAACCATCCACTATTTGAACATGGCAGCACTGACTCCCACCCTTCAAACACCTTTTTCCAGAGCATTTTCTTCTCTGGAAGAAACAAGATCATTTCTTGTCCATACACAGCCTAGACATTCCCTTGGCTACAAGGAGTCTTCATATGATTGTGCCAAGGGCCTTGCTAAATTTGAAGTATCCAACATCCACTGTTGTACCCTAAGCACTCTGTCAAGTCACTATCACAGAACCTGGTTGGGGTACCTTTGGTAGATTTCCATGAGGGCAAGTCCACTGTGCCTGCCAGAATGAAGGTCTGATTTCACTATGTGAGAGCAAAGTGATTCTATGTAACTCTTGGTAAAGAGGTGACAATCTATTTCTTACACAGTAGTACATGGAAGTAATCAGGGAAAGATTTTTTTCTCAGGACCAGTTTGGTACTTAAATGGGGCACCTCTTTCATGTTTTGTTTTGCTGTAAGTGAACAATTATTTTTAAAAATGACAGATACTTTTTTTAGGTGCAGTATTTTGGAAGTTAATTACTGAATGTTAAACTGGAACAAATCCTGCTCTCTCAAGTTTCTGGAAATGAGCCTGCGTTAGAAAAGTTCATATGCCCCATAAGGTGCTATTAGGTCAGTTGACTCTGACAGGTCTCAACTGATGTCTCCCAAAGCCTATTCAACTGTCTCATGCTTGTGCTGATTTTAGATATAATGCCAGTTTTAAGTCACCTTAAATGTGGGGTTTTCTTTGTATTCTGTAAATGGGTTATATATGATGTGAAAGAAATGTTTTCATTGTGTATTGTGTTCTCTGTTAAAGTACATCTTTGTTTTTTATTACTTTGTTTATCAATTAAAGAGCATTAAGTTTCCCCTCACTTTGGATTTGGTTATGAAGATTTTATCTTTCCCCATCCATATGCACAGGGGTTCAGCATGATAATTATTGTTTGTCGTGATTACCTCTGAATTATGTTTGTGTCATAAATATATAGACAATGGAAGGATAAGAAATACATGATAATATATTTGGTGAAGAGTAACTGGCAAGGTTGTCCGTGAAAACTAGGGAAACAATGCCTGCATTTCATTCTGTCCTTACTCTGCTGCAACCCAATGTATTTGGAGGAAAGGATTATACAGCCTCTCTAAACTACTTGTGTTCCTCCTGAAGGCAATTAACTACTGCTGTCAGATTTGAATTCCCAGAAGGACTGGTGCAGTGGTATTTTATTAATGTTACTCTGCAGTAAAATGTGTAATGAATTGTGCTGTTTCATTACAGAGAAAATCCTCCTGGTTGCTAAAGGTGCGTATTTCTCTAGTAAGCTCATACTGAGGCTAGCTACTTCACTAAATGTCCCTTTGTAAGTGATGTGAATATTTATTTATTTATTTACTTACTTACTTACAAATGAAAGTGCAACTTTTTTTACTTACTTATAAATCTTGGATTAGTAAAAAATTTGGTCATTCATCTTATGTATAGCATAATCAGGGGGTCTCTGGCACTGAACTCTGCATAAATGTATGTGTAGTGTGTTTTTTGTATCAAGCTGGTCCTTTTTTTAGGTTGCTGAATATTTCTCTCCCAAAAGGGAATTCAGGTTCCTGAACCTCTTTTTCCTTACTACACCAAATCTGACTGTATCAGGCCTTTTTATTCTAAAAAAAAGTGGTATGTTTTACTTCTCTCCATTACTTGGATCTAATAGAAAACACAAAATTAAGAAGAAACAGTGATTCCTACTCCACTGAGAAATCTGAAGGCTACAGCTAACTACCAAGTTGCTATTTTCTGTTTCAGTACCCACTTAATATTTCTTATGATTAGGTAAAATACAGCATATTTATATATGCACATCAAGGAATCACCCTCTAATTTTGGGGCAAACTCTCGGCATGATATCTATACCTTGGCTGTGACAAGAACAACAAGAATTTCTGGATCAGAAAACTTTGTATTACCTAGTCACTGAACAATAAATTCCTGTGCTGTTGAGTCCATGTGCTGTGACACTGTTGAAGTGCCTCTGTTCTCAACTAGAGAAGACAAGATTTGGGTAAACACTAAGGTTTAAATCTCTGAATGTAACAATCTACTTACTTGCACTGGACTTTTTCAAGAAGCAATTTGAAAGATTGCTAGACAATCTCACCCAGGCTGTCTTTCCCATGAGGACTGGACCAGATCATCTTTCAAAATCCCTGGGTCTGGTCTTTTTCTTTATGATTCTGTGACTTGGCTCCAGGTGCTGATTTCGTGAATTGGAAGTAAGAGGAAACAGGAATAAGTCAGACATTTCAGAAATATATACCAGGGCATCAAGACAAGCAGATGCAGACAACCTCAGACCCACCATTTTTCCATCCATGTCTAAAACTCAAAAAAATAAGTAGGTGACTTATGATGAAGTCGTGTTTATACACTACTCTAAAAATTACACTGGAAGATCATAGCAACCATGACCTTATAGTGTATAAATTCTAATTTAGCACTATAAAAGAGGGTTTTGTCATCAATTTTTTGTTTTTCCTCTTGTCTTAATAGGTATGGCTTTAAATAATCTTCCTTTCAAAACTGGAGAGATCGCCACACATATTTTTTGTATAGAAAAAGTCACGAGATGATAACTATACACCTATGATTTAAATAGCTGTTAGTAATGCTTTTGGAAAATAATAGTGGAAGCTCCTTTTTTATTTTAAAATTTTAATTGCTTTTCTTCCAAGAACACAATTTAGTAGTCCTACTGAGTTTAAGAATGTGTCTCTTTTTTCTTAATGAATATGTTGTACCAGAATGAGATATTTTTAGCACTGTAGGATCAAGTCTGTCATTGTTGATTCATGGCTTCCAAGCATAAACTGCAAAGAAAGTGCTTTGCAAGCAAATACTGAGAGCAGTCCACAGGCAGTGAAGATGAGCACCTTACCATGTAAGCTTCAGTGGTGTTATCTAATTGATATTTCCAAACTGTGTTACAAATGGTCAAATATTTGCAGATCTTTTCAGTCAATATATCAGTGCCAAATTGGAATGGTTGTGTATTGTAAAGTGTAGATTGCAACTCTAGCTTTATAATGCTTTTTTCACCAGTGTTTTCTATTGGAACAGTTTCAAATATCATCCTGTGTATTCAATGGAATTAGTGTGAATGATAAACATTGCTGAAACTTCCTTATAATTTTTAAAACCTTGGTCTTTTTTTTTTTTTTTTCTTCATTACTACACATGACCAAAGGCTCCATATCCATCTGTGTTTTACAATCAACAATCTTCTGAATGTCTTAGAAATCAATAGATGTTACAGTATAGTTTAAAAGGAACCTTACTGCAGAGGAGTAGCAGTATGCACTTTATTGAAGTCTCAAAAAAAGAAAACACAAGAACAATATAAGAAATGTACTGAGGATGCAGTACATCTGGGAAAGGTCTAATTTTTAATTTGAACATGTTTGCGGTGGTAACTATATGCTCAGCAAGTTCTCTTTACAGTAGGGACATTACATCAGCAGTACAATTGGAGAAGGAAAGCTCCTTTGAAAACTGCTTAGGTCATTTATGACCTCCAGGTAGAATCTTCCTTGCTAGTTTTTGTTTGGGGAGATTCTTTCTTTCTTTCTTTCTTTCTTTCTTTCTTTCTTTCTTTCTTTCTTTCTTTCTTTCTTTCTTTCTTTCTTTCTTTCTTTCTTTCTTTCTTTCTTTCTTTCTTTCTTTCTTTCTTTCTTTCTTTCTTTCTTTCTTTCTTTCTTTCTTTCTTTCTTTCTTTCTTTCTTTCTTCCTTCCTTCCTTCCTTCCTTCCTTCCTTCCTTCCTTCCATCCTCTCTCTTTCTCTCTCTCTCTCTTTTTACATATTTAAATATTTATTTTTCTTTCTCCTGATATGAGAGATTTCTGGGTAGAATAGTAGAAACTGATAACTCTTAAGATCAGAATGGCCTACCTTCCTGCATTACTGGGAAACTACTACTTTTCTATCAACCATTAGAATTGTATCATTTTTTTCAAACCTTTTCTTGTTTCTATAAAGACTGGAAAAGACAGTATGCCATCACATTTCAATAATATGATATGTAGAACATCAAGTGATGAATTTATCTTTGTCAGTTGTAATCTATAGCTTGTCATGTTGAATTATTCCTGAGATGATTTTGGCTTAAGCATAGCTCCATAATTTTTAGACAGAATCTACTTAGGAATGGTCAAGGTAAACACTTTAATAATGAGGCTTTCCACTAGAAAAAGGATTTTATATTACATTAATGATCATCACAATTACAACCTTGGTAACACAGTGATGATTTTATGGTCAGTTGTATAGTATGCCTTTGAGGACCCAGGTATATCTGCAGCGTATTATTGACACATAGGTACCACACTGATTGTAAATCCCTTGTTAGTATAAAAGACAAAACCCCCTACAATATGACACCTAAGAAAATGATCATTTCATTTCAATTTGTCATTCTTTAATTACAAATTCACTGTTCTTCCCTTTATCAAAGATATTTGGGGAACTCTGAATTTAAATTGTAATGTTCTCAGTACTGTCTAGAGTGCAAAGTCACACTTGATGGTTTACATAGCATGACCTTTTGGATTTGTACAGGATAATACCAGCTGTAGCCATTGAGGTGAGAAACTGTTCTGAATCTCCATGAACTACTAGGCAGTAAAAAAAACTATTGCTTGTCCTTTAAAATTTTCAGGTTATGTTAATTCCTGTGAGAATTATTGGGATTTGCCTGGGACATGAACTGATTTTGTTAATTTTCTTGAACAATAATTTTAAAAGCTAGTAAGATTATTTTATTTGTGGCTTTAAGAATAACTTCAGCTTGCAGATGTCTGTATTGTTGTAAAAGATGTTATCATATCGAATAATGATAACATTTTTTTTTAATAGAGTGAGAAAATATGAAAGCATTTTCTTATGGGAGAAGAAGGGCTAAAGACATAAGCAATGTCTAAGAAAAATGTAACTTGCAGGAAAATATAGTCTGATAATCACAAAACCTTACACTTAAGAAGTTGACCTGAGCAAAGAATATGCTAATCCAGGTCCCTTGGTTAGTGTGAGTATTTTCCTTTCCTGGATATTGAAGGATAACCACATATACTTGTTTAACTTATGTGGCAAAAGAAAGTAGATTTTGTCATAAAAGCCCTGAAATAAATATAATTCCAGTAGCATTATTATTTATCTTCTAATCAAGTTTACTTTCAATCTTTAATGGCTTCTGAAAGAAACTGGAAATATGCATTTGAGCAAACACATTCTTCTCTAGGAACTGGAAGTGTTTCTGTTGATAGACCAGAATATTGAACCCACCAAGCTGTGTAAAGGTGATTTTTCATGTGCTTATAGTATATCTCTTTTGGAAAGTGGTGTCACCTTATTTCCTTTCACTGTGGAAGAATACAAGTATGAAATTTGGCTTCCAACAAATCTACAGAGGGAGCATTTCATCCACATAAATATGTAAAGTGAGTCAATAGTGAATATGACTTGAGAATTGCACAGTAGTCAGTCAAATCCAAAACTACAAAGTCTGAAGAAATTGTGAATGGGAGTACCAGAACATGGCAAGGGAGCATGGCCAGGGATATACTACTGTGTTATGTTCAGGCTCATTTCAAAGTACACAGGAGAGATTTGATGTCTAAGATCAGTAATTCAAAGAAAGCTGGTGGAGGCAATATGCAATGGACAGTTTACTACTATTCCTTAATATCAATCTTTGAGAATCAAAATATATTTGCAATGACAGATCAGATGCAAAACGGTTTTCCTGTCTTGTGAAAACTCAACTGGACAATAAGAGTCCAAGTAATCAAATTCAAATGAGTTAATTTAAATATCATATCAGTTATAAAAATAAAGGTCACCTGACAGTTTTAATTGCTTGAGCAATTAAACTAGTCTTGAGACTAGTTTTAAAAAGTGTAGGTAGAAAATCTGGTGAAAAGAGTAATAAAATTCAGAGACTGGATATCAGATTGTGAAAATAGTTAAAAAAAAAAAAAAAGTGGAATGTCCAGCACAAAAACATGATAAATTAATGATTAATCTGAATATTTCAAGGCATTGAAACAAGGTCTTGCTGTGATGTTTGCTGTGGAGTTAAATTTTTATCATAACTTTAATAATTCCAAAGTTTAGCATTTATTTACAGAGACATGAAAGTGAAATTATGAAATTGCAGAGTAATGAATCTATCCTTTTATTATTTAGGAACATCTGTTTAGATAGGATTACATCTGTCCAGCAACAGAGTATTAATTAGCAAATTATACTAACATTTTCAACTCTGAATTTTGAGTGTAGTAGAAAAATTCCCTAAATTAAGTACTATTACTATATGCAGATTTTATATACATTAAATATTTATTTCAAACGGATGTCTGAAAATTAAAAACTAATTTGTGGCGCTTACAAGCTTATGAATAAAGTCTTTCAGAGAAAATTTTGAATTTTGGTTTTTTGCTTCCAAGAGGTAATTTTGAGATAAAAGCGTCTTGGAAAATCTCTCTAAGAATAAATAAAAATAGAGCAAAAAGACCAGAAATATTGAAATGCCAAAACAAAATTTTAATTCTGATATTATTCTCCTTCTAGTAATGCATATTTTTAATGTGGGTATTCATGAGTGAAAGTATCTGCTAATTGCTTTTATCTGGTAAAATGTGCTTTTAAATGTATAGACAATTTATTAATTAATTGTGTAATTAATGTATCACATTAATTTAAAAAATCTCCTGTCTTGGTGTTATTTTCTATATGTTAATTAGCCATAATGAAGTTGCTGTAAAATCTGTTTTGTCTCCTGTTACACTTTTAGGAAAAATTAAATACATGGTATACAATGCATGTCCTATCAAAAGTGCATTTCTGTAGTCTATTATCATTTAATTTTCTTGCTTTGGCTTTAACAGAGTTAATACTTATGTGATTATCCAGCATTAATCCTATCATTGCACTTGCTCTTGGAACTGGCTAACTAGGATATTCCTAGGTATTGCTTTTCATCTGTGGCTGTCTCATTATGTGAGAGTTTCAATTTGCTGCAACACAGGTATTGTTATATAATTTTGCAGATCAGTGAACTGAACCATAAAAAAAAAGTGACATAATGTACCAAAGGTCAGGTGTGAGTGACAGTGACAGAAGTGAAAACAAAATTCCAGATTCCAGTGCTAAAAATTGAATCACTGTGAGAAAGGTTTTTCCAGTGGAGGAGGGTGTAAAAACTTACATGGAATTTATGGAAAAAAAAAAAAAGTGTAAAAGACGCTTTGTTGTCTCAAATCATTCATACTTCAGATCTCTCCTGTGACATATGGTGGAGTAATTTTATGCCATTTTAAACAGGACCAAAATAGATGATATAGATATAGATAGATATATTCATGTATGTATCTATTCTATATATATATATTTTGTGTGTGTGAGGGTGTGTGTACATTTGCTTATATGTATATTTACATCATAGAACTACTGTGTGTATTGCACTTCTGTTTGTCATGCATACATGGCTTGGAAGTTACTCAGATTAGAAATGAGGGGTGAGTGCTGTATCACACATAAAAAGAGATGTGGTCATTTGAGTGAGGAAGGCACGTTATTTGCTGTAACCAAATTACAGTTCAGGTACAGTGAAAAGAAATTTACATAAGAAAGTTTTATCACAAGTAGAAAGAATTCTCTAAGTATTCAGTCTTGATACAGAAAGTCGTGAAAGCATGGAACAGAAACAGTACAGGCAGTGTCAATATTTATTTTTGCACTCATGATATTATAAGATGTGAAGGTAGTGGCAGGGGGACAGGAGCCTCAAGACAGTTATATGAAGGTTTTGCCTGGTGATAGATTATCTACTTGCACTCTTAGATAATGATATATATGGAAACAGTGTTCTATTTTATTTATCTGTTTCAAGTGTTTGAAGGAGTTAGGTGACACTATTCATTTTTGAGACTGTCCTTGTAGTTCATTGGTACTTATTTCAATATAGTTTGAGAAAGCAATACACTATAAATTCTCTCCAGAAGTTGAAAGGCCCACAAAGGTGATATACACTAGCTTTTCTTTTTCTTTTTCCAATATTCAGAACAATAGCAGATTGGTGATGGCCCAATGTATTTTAGCAGAGAACATTGTGGGGTGAATCTTTATGGGCTAATATTTGTCTTGTTGTCATGTTTTGAAAAGGATTCACAGACTGCTCTTTAATAACTGTTTTCCTGTTCATGTATGTCCTGCGCAGCTAGCTGGACAATTATCTCCAGTCATTGTGCAGATTTAAATACATCTCTAAGTGTACTTGTCTCACTCTGCAGGGTGTACTTTAAGACAGATTACCCATACTCCAAGCCCCCTTATTATGACCCTGTTCATCTTTTGCTTGGCATAATTATAGTTGTGAATGGAAAAAAGTATTATGTTAGATATCAGCAGGTTATAAATTTTCAGTTAGCTTCTGCAATTAGTTTTCACTCTCTACGGAAGGAAATAATACTCAGGGGTGGAGGTGGTTTTTGTTTTTTGTTTGTTTGTTTGGTTGGTTGGTTGGTTTGTTTTTGATTTTTTGGGGGTTTTTTGGTTTTTTTTTGTTTTTGTTTTTCTTTTGTTTTGTTTTGTTTTGGTTTGGTTTGGTTTTGGGGGGGTTTTTTTAGGTGTTTGTTTGTTTTTTTGTTTTTTGTGGTTTTGTTGGGGTTTTTTTTGCTACCACTTGTTATGTTTATCTGTTCTCAGCATCCCTTCTAATATAAGACATCACCAATGCCCACATGGTTGTATCTTGCACACACGTCAGCCTTGCTTGATGCCCCTTCCTCCAAAGATATTGCTTATCCATATCTCCTGATTTACAATCTCTCCCTGTTTCTTCAGTTCATCTGTGTTTTTCTTTCACTTGTATTCCCTCTTCCTAATATATTTTCCTATTTGTCCGTTTTGCAGCAAGCTTCTAGCTCATGTCTCATTTGATTGACTGACAGCAGGGACTATGCTTTGTGTAATCACTTGTTTCTGGCTCCCTATTTCATTCATTACTAATTCATTCTCCTGGAGAAGATGGCTCAGATGGCTCCTTTCACTGTATTTTTTTCTGTGCTCAACTTTTTCTAGGCTTCTATGAAGCCTTTTTTCTAGAAAGTCAGCATCTTTCTGTGCATCTTTCATAAAATTGATTCCAACCCCCTGCAACTTTTCATTATCATGTCTGGAGATTTAATTTCAGTTTTAAATGAGAGACAGCAAGAGATCCACAGCTTTAACTGTAAATAATTGCAATTCCAGTACATTACAAGGTTAAATAACTATAAATTAATGGATTCAATGGTGATCTACACCAGACAGAACTCTGGCCCCTACAAGATGACTTTAAATGAAGTGTGATTAGAAATGTGTAGCTGTAGCTGTAGCTGTAGCAGTGTCCTTTTGTTGAGGTTATTTCTCAAATCTCACAATCTGTTCTGAGTGTAAAGCATCGCACCACAAGTAAGATTTTCTAATAGATTAGGTGTTCTGAGTGGAAGTAGAGAGAAGGACTTGTGCCAATAAGAATTTTAGAGTTGTTGGACTGTTACAGTTTCTGTAGATCCTGCTAATGTTATCAGTAATTCCCTAGTCTCTTGCAAAACCTATATATTTTCCCAAGTTCTGAACATGACCTAGTGTCTAACTAAAGATTATAAATGGCATTTTAATTTCCTTGGACCTTGATCACTATTCACATGGTAATCATCCGTTTGCTTTTTATCACTTTCTGCAAACCTTAATTTCCAAGGCTGCATAGATTTTTTTTTCACTAGTATGAGCAACTTGCAAAACCTGGTATGCCTCTTAATGGAGAAGTGGAAAATGGATTTTCTCAATATCATACTCAATATCATACTCAGTTAATGGGAACGAAATCTCTATGAATGCATACCCTTTGACTAGTACCATTTTCAACGTACACCTTTCTAAAACCAGTGTTCCTGCCATTCCTCTGTCTGTACCTGTATGCAGTGAAAGAGGGAGCATATCCCCTATTGTGTTTCTCCAGTCTAAACTGTAACTTTGCAATAGTCTTCTTTGGGACTTCGCTGCTATAGAACTTGGAGCAAATCATGGAATCCATGATTAGGCAGCTTCTTTAAAAACTGGTCTGCTGCAAAGGCCTTTCTCAAATCATTGGGAAGTCCATTGTGGAAGTTCACTGTTGGAAATCAGTGCACACCTCTGATTAGTTTTCATCAGGATAATGGACAGGACAGATGAAAGACATCAAGAAAAGCCATTGAAGGCAATTGTATCCTCCCAGGCCATCCTAGAAAGCTTCATTCTTGATTTCTACTTCCTCACTTTCTTCAATTCTTTTTCTGACAAAAATTGGAGTGTTCACAATTTTGTATGCAGAAGTACTGCATACTCTTCACAGCCCTACTAAATAGGAACATATGCATCACTATTCAATTGTTCAAAATGTTTGAATGAGATTTATGTTCAACAGGAACTTTTCAAGGAAATCAGCAGAGTCAAAGCACTGTAATTTCAATTGGAAACTTTCTTCTCCTGGAAAAACATTAGTACAAATTCCATTTGTATTAAGTCTGTTCTCATTTAAATTTCCTGGTTTAGGTTCATTCTTGTAACATATACATGATTACTTGCTATTTCTTTTTTGATTCTATGTAGAGAGCCCTTTGAATTTCCTGTTCTAGGAAACACTTTTTCCAGTTACTTTAATATAGAACTTTTTATTTCCTTCCATATTGTGTAGCATACAGTAAAAGTTTTCATATAGCATTTTAAAGTGACTTCAGTTGAAAACATTGGTATTTCCAGTTTTATTGGTTCAGTTTTGTTTATTTGTTTGGATTTTTTAACATGTAGTTAAGCAGCTCAGGCTTGCAAGTCCTTACTTGATTTATGTGTACTGTATTCCATTTAAATTTCTGTCAGAGAGAACTTTGTGATTTATACCTGAATTTGGAATTAAGCATCTATCCTGAACCTAAATGGGATTTTTCCTTCAGAAAGGAAAACATTGAAAACTTAATGCAAATAAGGAAAATAACTTTTAAACAAAGAAGTGTAGGTGTGAATGAACAGTATCTTTTCATTCCTTTGAATCCAGTTTGAATCAATTGAACTTACAGTCTTATAGTGTAGATATCATCACAGGTATCTTGCTGCTTTTATTTTTTCAATTGAGGGCCCAGATATTTTTCTGCAGTTCACTACTGATGGTGAAGACAGTAAGCACTTCTAGATGCATCCTCCTTGTAATGTGCCTTAGGATGATTTATCCCTTGAAAATTAATGAAATTCACAGATGCAGAAAATGTAGATGAAGATAAACTAAACATGAGGATGGAGATCTTTGATACTGGTTCAAATTAAGTATTTCAATTTTATTAGTTTAACTACTGATGATTTCAGTATTTGCTAGTCTTTCTTTCATCAATAGTTTCAAACATTCCTTACTTAGTTTTGAAAGTGTAACTAATGGGAAAAAATTGTCTACCACTGGCAGCCCTCTCTATTTCTGTGTATCTTACTAAAGTTGCCTCTGATACAAGGAGATTGCTGACTACTACTTTGATAACAAAATAAAGTACTGATTCATAGATGGCTATTAGTCCAAATTATTAATCAGAAAATACTTGATATGGTGAAGGAGAAGTGTCTCTATTATGACTAGTTTTCTACTTTAGAGCAAACTAATAAATCATGCAGCTTTCTCCACAGTTTCACTGATCCTCTTTACCCCTTTAGATGATAGAGGGTGTTAGGGGCTCTGAGCAACTTGACCTAGTGGAAGGTGTCTCTGCCCATGGTGGGGGATTTGGAACCGATGATCTTCAAGGTGCCTTCCAACCCAAAGCATTCTATGACACTGTAATTGTCTGCAAAGAGTTATGGCCTTTCCTTATGCATTGATATTACCCCATTCTTAATAACATTCTCCCATGATTCTGATTAACATTCTATTACTCTGTTCTTCATTAGTTTTCTGAAAATAAATATGAAGAAGTCTTTCATACATATCCTTAGGCAAGTAGCTTCAGATCATATGTCTAACTGAAGCTGGCATATAGCAATTACTGTTGACATGAATTACTGCTAAATGGTGTCAGTGAAATAAATGGTAAAATCCAGTACTTTCAATGTGCTATTTGAATAATGAAAATAGTGGGGCCTCCTGAAAACAACAGAACCAGCGATATGTGCTTACAGCACAGAAAACCAACTATATCCTGGGCTGCACAAAAAGAAGTGTGGCCAGCCGGTGATTGTCCCCCTCTACCCTGCTTTGCAGTGCAAGAAAGACACAAATGTGTTAGACTGGGTCCAGAAGAGGGATGCAACAATGGCCAAAATTCTGGAACATCTCTCCAATGAAGAAAATCTGAGAGTAATGAGTTTATTCAGACTGGAGAGGAGAAGGCGTCAGGGAGACCTTTTTGCAGTTTTTCAATATATAAAGGAGACATGGGAGAAACAAAACTAAACCAAACAAAAAAACCCAACAACAAAACCACAACCAATCAAATAACCAAATAAAAGAAAAACTTTTTCCCAAGGCCTCTAGTGACAGGAAAAGGGCAAAAGTTTTAAACTGAAAGAGGGCAAATTTAGGTTGGACATAAAAAAATTCAGAGACATTGTGAATGCCATATCACTGCAAGTAGCAAGGTCAGGTTAGATGGAATATTGAGCAACATGATGCAGTGAAACATACTCCTCCCATGGTGCCATGGTGAGAGTGTTCATCTAGATGATCTTCAATTGTCTCCTCCAACCCAAACCATTTTTTGATTCTGTAAGAAGAATGCTTCCCAAGAAGCCATTATTTTGTATTGTAGAATGAAATATCTATTTGTAGTTACCTCACCTAGTGTGTTCTGAAAAGCAGCCAAAATGTTATGCTTATCTATTCACTGTATTTTATAAAAAAGTATTATCTTCAAAACGAAACAAAAATTCTAGAAAACCCCTTCATTAGGGCCTTTATTAACCTAGGAAATACCTCCTTTACTTTGAAAATCTCTGAAATGGAGAGGGACTTTGACTAATTTACAGTTGCATCTCTTTTTTATAGTTGTTTCTAGTGAATAGTCGTCAATTCCTTTTATCTTCGAGTAAAGCATCTCTCAACCATGCAAATGTTAATGGAGATAGAGCTGGCTTTCCCTGAACTGCAGTGTCATGATGCCTTTATATCACTGAGAAATATGAACTTAAATTACTTGTCATTCCATAATCCTTCTCTGCAATACTGGGAAGGTAATTCTAGATTGTCCCTCCAGCTTTGGGTCTGATGGCAATTAACACAGATGTGCAGAGCATGAAGACAGGCATATCACCCGTAATTGCTGTGGTGTCATAATTCAGTTCTCCAGGGACTGCTTCTACATTCCTCACACAACTATGAAAGTAGTCTGGAAAATAATCCTCTACTTTACTGCTTGGCAAGAAGAATTAAAGCCCTTGACTAAAAATAGTCTTACTTCTTCCTTCTTTTTTATGTAACACTCACAGTTAGGTCAAAATGTATGCAAAGATCCTTCTTCCTTGCCAGGCAGATGTAATGATGTGTTACATTCCCTTTCAGCAAACATAGCAACTTAAATCTTCTGCTGATGATTTAAGGGATTGGAGGTATAGGAAAGTCACTGATTTATTCTGCTTACTGTACTGATCACAAAGCACAACATAGTTCTGTAAGCCAAGTTTTCCAAACTCTTCCTCCAGTGGTAATGGAAGCTCTGTGGACCACGTTTCTCAAGGCTGTCTTTGTGACAGAGAGAGTGGAAAGCCTCAAAACAGAGGGTGAAGAGAGAAGGAATGTATTTTCATAACCAATTATTTGCCTCTTTTGAAAGATAGTGAAGGCAGGTACTTCAAAGTTTTTTGGTTTGATTTGGTTTTTTGTTTTTGTTTTTTTTATTTTTTTTTTTTTAAATCTATGTATAAAGTGTTTTTCTGTATCTCTAGGTTTCCAAAAACGTTAATATCATAGTATCACCTAATCACCAAATGATTTGGGTTGGAGTGGACCTTCGAGATCATCTGGCATACCTGGACTGTAAGTTCCACACAGGCATGTAAATGTCATTAGCTTGCAAATGCCACTGGTTTATGAGGTAGGACTTTTTTATTACTTTTTCTTTCCTCATGTAAGTATCCCCATTTCAAATGTTCAGAAGTCTGTAGGCTCCCATGCACTTTATTGTGCAGATATAATCAAAGCCAAGATTTATAACCACAATCCACCACCTCTATCCAAGTGAGAATTTTTATTGCAATCATCACTCTGTTCGCCATGTACAGATATCATAACTTTAATCCAACTGAATAAAACTTCTCATCTGTAGAATGAGGCTAGTCAACTACTTTCACATAATATTAGAGAATTTAAAACAAATGAGAAAATATGCAGAACTGAATCCTCCTGGCAATTTAATCCAACAGAAAGCACTTATCTGAGGTGTTCCGATCTTCTTCTCAAACCCTGCATTTAGCTATAAATATCACCTTGCAGTTTAACAGGACTTCAAAAGCAAATATGAGCAACATAGTCCAAGAAGGGATTCAGGATACAAGTAGTGTATCAGATCTTTCTTTTCCTTTTCTTTGTTAAAGAATTATATAAGAGGGTTTTTAAAGTCAAATACTATTTCATTACCATGTGTGTGACATGCTAATAATCAACCAGTTTCTTTTTCTGTGCTGATCTGCATAATTTCTGTGGGCTTTCTGTAATTTTATCGGGCCATGGTGATTTTGTTTCTAGAGCAAAATAGAGTTATTGCATTTTGAATGGAAGCACACTGGAAAAATATTGGGTGGGGTAAACATTGAATAGTATTCCATACTATTCCCCTACCTAGAGAGTGGAAAAATATTTTTATGTTTTCAAGAAACAAAAGTGTGGTGCTTCTAGAATGAGATCAACATGCAGTGTTGGGTTTGCACAGCCTGGTTTTTGGTAGCAGGGCAGGGCACAAAAGTGGTTTCTGTGAGAAGCTACTGGAAGCTTCCACCGTGTCCAGCAGAGCCAGTCCCTGATGGGTCTGAAGATGGACATGCTGCTGGCCAAAACTAGAGAGGTTGTAATGATTCTGTGATAACATATTTAAGGAGAAAATCAAAACAAGAATGTGGCACAGTTTTAATTCTGGCCAGAGAAGAAGAGGAGGTGAGAACATGAGAGGGAAACAACATGGAGACACCAAGGTGGAGAAGGAGTGGCAGGAGGTACTCCAGGTCCTGGAGCCAAGATTCCTCTGCAGGCTGTGGTGAGACCATGGTGAGGCAGCTGTACCCCTGCAACCCATGGGGACCCATGGGGGATGTAGAGATCCATGGGGAAAATGCCCACGCTGGAGCAGGTGGATGCCTGAAGGAGGCTGTTATCCAATAGGAGACCAGGAGAAGAGAGAGGGCCCTGCTTCCAGGCTGGGGCAGCTTGGAGGACTTCACCCTGTTGAAGAGTGACCCACTTCATGTCAGTTTTGGGAGGACTGTTTGCCTGTGGAAGAGTGACTCATGCTGCAGGAGTTTTGGGAGGACTGCTGCTCATGAGATTGGAGCCACATCAGAGAGGTTCACGGAGAATGGTCTCCCATGGGAGGGACCCCATGATGTGGCAAGGAAAGGACTCTTCTCCCTGAGCCAAGCAGAAGAAAACCTTGGGTGGTTAACTGAGCAAAAGCCAAGGCCAGGTCTCCCTGTGCTGTCAGTGGGAAAGAGGGAGGAGCTGGGGAATAAAAGGAAGTGTTAATGGCTTATTTTTACTTCTCATTAGCCTCCTCTGATTATGTTAGCAATAAACTCACTTTGTATCTCTACGTTGAGCCTGTTTTGCCTTTGTAGTGTTTTCCCCCAGTTATCTCAACTCATGAGCCCATTGTTNAACCTTGGGTGGTTAACTGAGCAAAAGCCAAGGCCAGGTCTCCCTGTGCTGTCAGTGGGAAAGAGGGAGGAGCTGGGGAATAAAAGGAAGTGTTAATGGCTTATTTTTACTTCTCATTAGCCTCCTCTGATTATGTTAGCAATAAACTCACTTTGTATCTCTACGTTGAGCCTGTTTTGCCTTTGTAGTGTTTTCCCCCAGTTATCTCAACTCATGAGCCCATTGTTAAATTTTTCTCTCCTCTGCCCAACTGAAGCAGGGGAGGGTGAGTGAGTGGCTTTCGTGGGTGCTTGGTGTTAGGCTAGCATTAGTATCAGAAGCTTGAAATAATTTCTTCCTTACTTTTAATTCTTGCATGAGCAAATGAAATAGGCAAAATATAGCTGCAGTGTTCCTGTTGGAGAAACTACAGACCTGACATCCATTCCCCAACTGTGGCCACAGACTGAAGGCCCTTCACTTCCTTTTCCTTGGTTCCTTCACAGTCATCTGCTGTGCCTATTCCAAATTTTATGCCTTGACACAATATTGTCTTGGAATTTGTATCCCTCTGGAACAATTAAGAGTGGTTGGCAAGAGTTTTTGAAATACATGTAGATGAAAAGGATGATACTGAGGTAATTACCTAGGTAGTGCCCCTGAAGTGTATTTGATAATAGACCACCTTGGATATTTTTTTAATCATACAAGATTGTCTTATTGCTGGTTTTATTTCTTCCATTCAGTATTTCTGTATACTGTTTTCTCATCTTAGATAGTTGTCAGACATTTGTTATCATAGTATCTGAGTTCTCCCTATCTTTATAGTACTTCTCCTCATAGCAGTCATGTTCACACCATTACCTGTACTAACTGAGAGAAGATACTAACTTACCTCTGAAAGGTTGCAGACAGGCTTGATGTTGAAGTGGGAACTGAAGCTTATGCTCACACATTCTTCACTATGCATTATTAACTTCATAACTTATATATAAATAGGCAACCACTGCTTATCTATCGCACTTTGGGGGTATCAGGAGAAGTCACTGGCCTGTTCATTTTTGAAGAATAGACCCATCTGCTAGCAATACAGTCAGAATAAAAGATGTTTCTTCTTCACCCCTGCACTCTCCTTGAGGAGCTGAATATTGTCGTATTTCATAACGTGCCTCCTGCAAAAGAAAAGGACTGTAAATAAAATGTTCATTTGAGTTATTCAGTAGAATAAAAATTTTCTCCAATTATTTTGGAGAATGAAAGTAATTGCATATGAAATGAGAACTGAAGATTCAAGAAACTTCGGCTTTCTTTGCCATCTTTAATGATCTATAAATAGTTTGTCATAAATTACCTAACAACAAAGTTTTTTTTGCTTTTACACTCATTAGCTGTGCTAACACTGTGCTTCTGGGCTTCAGTTCAGTGAACCACTCCTGCTTAAGGACATTTATGAATGTACATAATAGCAACTAAAGTCAATTGGAACCAAGCAAGTACTTAACTGCTTATTCAAAAATAAGGTTTTAATTTATCCTTACATTGGTGTACTCTTCCCTTTGAATTGAAGAAAAGTATTACAGTGCCTCAGTTTCAGCCTCTGTGACTATTGGTATCTGTAGATCCAGTTAGCAGCATCAGCTTTGAGAAGATTCAGCTAAGGTGTGTCAAAGATAGAAATTTGGTTGCAAATTCAAGAGCAGAATTAAAATAGAAAATTAAAAGTGAAAGAAAATGTTTTCTTTGAACCATCACATTTCATTTAAATAATAATTCTGTTCTTGCCTAGAGTCTTAGGAGCCTTATTAACATGAAATTTTCTTACCTTCTGCTTTATTTTGCCTTGTGGTATATGTAAGTTTTCCATGAGTTAGACAGAAGCCAGCGTTGCACAAATTCTAAAAAGAGCATGGTGATCTAAGAAAGAGATGTAAGAAAAATTGCAGGATTTGAAGGAAAAAGCTGAGGACTCTAGGAGTGAAAAAGCGGGGACTCTAGGAGTGAAAAAGCAACAGTGATTACCAGTGGAATTAGTTTAAGTAGAGTAAATAGGGAAAAAAACAAGTTTTGTTTCCTGCCCACTCTCTCTTTTTATATTAATATTTATACCTTTTTTCTCAATTTCCATAGAGATCACATGCACGTATCCAGATTAACAGCTGGCATTTGGAGGAAGAGTTGTTAGTATCCTTCTACTTCTTAATTAATCAGAATTAGTGTCCTTGAGGTATTCCAGTTCAGAAAAACCATTTTAGGGTACACAATCACCTTGAATTCTCTTTATGTGTGTCCCGGTTTAGGGCAAATTTGTAAAAGAACCCTTGAATGGGATCCCTCTGGGAAGAAAACCCAAATGGCCCCTCCCCACAACTAGTCCAGGAAAAGAACTTCCTCAGAGAAAGGAAGTTTGTTTATTTAACAAACAAAGTGCCCACAAGCATAAAGAATGAATATTATGAAACAAAAAACCTTTCATTGCTCTGAAGTGAGATGGTAAATTCAGAAAGTCCTTGCTGTGGGTAGCTCAGCTCACTCAGGCTCTGATCAGTCCCTCTGGAGGTCCAGGCCCTGGTGGGCCACAGGTGCGAGCTCCCGGTGGTCCTCTGGGTTTTCCAGTCTGGAGCACGTTTAAACAGCCTCAAGAAAAAAAACAGTCTAGAGAGCTTCACTGCCTCAGCTAGCTAAAACTAACAAAGAGCAAAGCAGGTCTCCATGCTGCTGCCTGTCCCGTTCCTCAGACGAGCACAGTCCAGGAGCAGGAATGCAGAGAAGCAAATGCTGTTTTCAAGACAAACTCCTCACATCTTCTTTCTCCCCCTTTGCTCTCATAAATAGTCTCACAGCAGTGATTCTCCCTCTCCAGTATCCTACTTCATGAGTCTTTGCTCCATGCTCCTCAAGGTTGCTCCTCCATAATGATCCTCCCCTTATCAGTTAAACCCCTCTTTTATCTCACTCATCCTTATTGGATAGAGCTGTTACTCACAGGGGCAAGGCTGTATTGGTTAATTAACACAGCTGTTACTTAGTCTTAGGGGTTACTTAAAGGTAGAGCACTTAACATTCAGCATAAGCAGAACAGGTAATTGGGGATACAAGCGTCATAAAACCACCCCAGGACAATGTGCTTTGTAGAATATTCTAAAATAAATAGTGATGATCTGTAAAGTTATCTCACTGCAGCATTTGTGTTGAACTTTTGAAGTAAGTATATAATAAACAGCATTCCTCTATTATGATTTTTTTCCTTTAAATATGAATCAAATATTACAACCTTAATTTAATTTTCTTCAGCATGATCCATGATGGCAAATAAACCAAATATCATTTGGAATATGATCACTCAGTTTACTCCCTGTATAATATATAGTGCCTTCAGAGCTCTTGGAGTGTACATCAGTTTAGTTAAGTCCCTGAACCACCTAGCATAGACTCGTTTACTAGTCTAGTGTGGACTTATATATTAATCTATACTAGTGCTTATGCTGCTACAGTTTATATGAACTAATAATATTAAAATAAACTAATTCCTAATCAGATAAGCCTTCTGTACCACAGATGGCACTGATTTAACTGTGTTTTGATTTTTAATATAATATATCTGTGTTGAGAAATCCTGTGTAATCACAATACATTACAAACTATAATTGGCTTTTCAATTGGCTTTGTTTGTCTAACAAAGGAGGTAGACTCTGTAAACTTCAGACATATCCTTACATTTTCATTTGAAATACAAATTTAATTATATGAGTTAATAAGAAATTAAATAATTTAATGCTATTCACCTTTTTTATCTAAAAACATTCTGTAAGCTTTCAGTTTTAAGAAACAAGTTCAATTTTCACTAAGAGCAGACGGCTGAAAAACTGTGAGATTTATCTCCAATATAAACCAAAGGATTTCTGTAGTTAAAAACATCTAAAAACCTCAAAGCATAGTCCATTTCCTCTATTAAACGATGTCAACTTCTTTTGTAACATCTGAGAAATGGAAATTGACATATTGTGCACTTCTATTTTCTTTCTTATGTTCATCTGTATTATCCCTACAACATTATTCTACTTAGCATTATTCGCCAACATATCTTCTACTTTTCTGTTTTCCACTTATCTGAGTTTCTAAAATCCACTTGCCTTCATTTTACAGAGAAATTCATTCTGCTGTATATATGATATAAGCCCTCTTCCTGCTTCTTTTAAAAGAATGACTTGTAACTGGCTTGCTTCCACCTTTGCTGATGCCACCTTCTTGTTAAGGTCTTTTCTCATAACTGGGACTCCCAAATAATTTTTTTTAACTTCCTGTTGTTGGTCCTGGTTATCAGAATGTTGTGATTCCTCATTTCTACTTTAGTCCTTCTCACTAATAAGTAATATCATAGGCAAATAGTTGCCAGATCCAACCCACTTAAAACGATACTAAACACAGTATACAACAACTCCAAGCTTTTTCTTGATAAGCAGAATTGCCAGTTTGGTTTTAAGTGTATGCCATATATCATTAAAATGATAATAGAAAAGAAACAAATTTCTCTCTGTAACTACATAGAATATTTTATTTAAAGCCATTAGAGAAATTCATTTTCTATTAGTAATTTTAATTATTTATCTACAGGCTTACTTCATTTTATTTATTATTATGAGAAAGTCAAATTTTAGTCAGTACGTATATAGACACCACCTATAAATGTAAGCAGGATCTTAACAGAATGACAAAAAGCTTGTTTAGCTGGATTATTTTTGAAAGGCTTTTATCCATGTAACAGCTACACACCATTCGGCCACTGATGGAATATGTACTTGATCTTCAATCATGTAAAACATTACCTTTGCACTTGGTTACCAAAGGACAAAGTGTCTGTCTCTGAAATCACAGAGCAGTTGTGTCTCATTGGGGAGCAAACTATATGTTCACTTGTTGTATTGAAGGTGTTGTGTTAAGACAGTGTGGATAACCATAGTATGGAGTTATTGTTTCAAGTTAAGTCATTCTAATAAAAGAAACACATTATAGCACATTATAGAAAAAAATTGTTCTGCTGAAGAGGCTTAAATCAAATCAGTATCAAAATTGTTTGTGTTAACAGCACAGAATTAAGTTGAAGTAGGTGAATTATGAATTTGGTACCAATTGCAAAGCAAAGACATGTATCCCACAATACTCAACAAAAAGCTATAGTAAACACCACCTGGGAGCAAGGTCCCTCTTCTGGGTCCCTCACTGAAATGGCCCAGGGTGGGGTGCATGTTCCTCACAGCAAAACTGTCCTGCTCAAGCTTATTCTTTACACAGCCTTACACACTAGCTGTATTGGAACGACCATGTGTTCTTGGATATGAGGCATAAATATGGAGTTAGTAACTTTTCTTTGGCTTTATAGTCGGAGGGTTACCACATATAAGATGAAAGAACATATAGCATGATGGGAGAATCTGTGTAGAAATGGTATGGCTGCACCTTAGGAGGACCTACTCTAAAAACTGATGAATTAGGGGATTATCTGACCTGCCTCTTTTTTTAAACTGGACAATGTCGGTTTACAATGACATCTTGTCTGCCTACTTCATTAACTTTTAAATGCCTCTGCTCCAAGTCACCCTGAAGAGAAGAACATCTGGGAATTAAATGGGATTTCTTCTCCCCATGGGCACTAGCACTTAATGCTTTATACTGGACGAGGTTCTCAGGGCTTGGTACAGCAACCTCTGTTGTTAGTATGATGATGGAGAAGGGAAAAATATGTTTTAGTCAAAATTATGTGAGAAGAAACAGAGCTAAGATTCATATGTAGCAATTCTCTGTTCTTCTTTCTGTGCTCAATAAAACACATCTGAGCATAAAATACCTTGTTTCCTGAAAGGATACTGTAACAAAAGGCATAAAACAAGGACAGTATGTAAAAAGAAACTACTTAATTTAGGGACTGATTTCATAGAATCACAGAATGACTAAGTTGGAAGAGACCTCTAAGGTCATCAAGTCCAACCCATGTCCTTACGTCAATTAAACCATGGCATTTAGTGTCACATTCAGTCTTTTTTTAAACACATCCAGGGATGGTGACTCCACCACCTCCTCGGGTAGACCATTCTGGTACTTTCTTTCCATGAAAAACTTTTTCCTAATATCCAACCTGTATTTCCCTTGGCACAGCTTGGGTCTGTGTCCTCTCATTCTGTGAGTTGCTGCCTGGAGAAAGAGACCAACTCCCCCCAGCTACAGTCACCTTTCAGGAAGTTGTAAAGAGTGATAGGGTCACCTCTGAGTCTCCTTTTCTCCAGGCTTAACCCCAGCCCCCTCAGCCGTTCCTCACATGTCTTGTGCTCCAAGCCCCTCACCAGCCTCGTTGCCTCCTCTGGATGTGCTCAAGCATCTCAACGTCCTTCCTAAACTGAGGGGCCAGAACTGGACACAGCACTCAAGGTGTGGCCTCACCAGTGCCCAGTACAGGGGAAGAATAACCTCCCTGCTCCTGCTGGCCATACTATTCCTGGTCCAGGCCAGGATGCCACTGGCCTTCTTGGCCACCAGAGCATACAGCTGGCTCATGTTCAGTCAGCTGCCAACCACTACTCCCAGGCCAGTTAACCTGCTGCAGCTTTTTCTAACATCATAACTTCATCTTGTCTTTCTCCTCCTAGAAAAAAATCTTATATGTTTATTGAAAATTGTGCGCAGCTTTGGTCATTACGATATTAAAAAAAAATAAAGTCATTAGAGAGTATCGAAAGGAGGGCCATGAGGATGGTGAAGGGCCTTGAGAGAAAGCCGTGTGAGGGCTAGCTGAGGTCATTTGGTCTGTTCAGCCTGGAGGAGAGACCTCACTGAAGTGACAACATCCTTGTGAAGGGAAGAGGACGAGCAGGCACTGCCCTCTCTACTCTGTGGTGACCAGTGACAGGACACAAGGGAATGGCCTGAAGTTGGGTTAGGGGAGGTTTTGGTTGGATATCAGGAAAAGGTTCTTCATCCAGCAAGTGGTTGGGCACTGGAACAGGGTCCCCAGAGGAGAGGTCACAGCACTTAGCCTGACAGAGTTCAAGAAGTGTTTGGACAATGCTCTCAGGCACATTGTGTCACTCCTGGGGATGTCATGTGCAGGGCCAGGAGCTAGACTTGATCCTTGTTGGTCACTTCATACCTGATATATTTGAAATATTTTTTAAAAGGGAAATAGTTACACATTTATAATTGTGTATGAAACTGAAAAGATGTCAGGACAGGAAATATTTTTTCTATTCTGCATTCTTCTGCACTCTAGGATTCCACATTGGCTGCATTTTCTGCTAATCTAAACTGCCTGAAGTAGAGGTATTCTTATTTATATCTTCTGAAGCAAAATGCTATTAGGACTGTCATTCATGTTCTTTCAGCAGCTGTATTAGGCTGAATCCAACTGTATTGAGTTGGTCCAAAAGTAACAGAATTAAAATTTCTGAGGTATGAGTAACCCATATTTATATTCCTCTTATGCTGATTTGGAGAGATAACAGGTGGAGAAACTGATCTGAGTCAGCAAAACTATTTATAGTCAGACGGGTTTAAACTAGTTATATCGAGGCTGTTGGCCAGCTGTCAGATTGACACATATAAGCAATTACAGCTAAGCAAAATTTCAGCTTACACTTAACACAGACCTCAGCTCTAAGGTCTCTGTTGAAATAAGAATGAACATTTATACAGCTTTAGTTTTTGTTCTAAATTAGAATAAAAAGCAAACTTTAGAACCTCAGAAATGATTGTTCAATGCCATCTTTATTCCCTGTTAGTCCTTTCTAATGGCATTCCTAATAATATCTGCTCAAAACCAGTCTAGTGGAACACACAGATGTTAATAATCCTTTTAACCTTTGCTGTGCGAAGAATTGAAACATAGCTCTTTCTAAACTGTCTTTAGAGATTAGTGCTACCAGAAAGCCTGTGAATGGCAGAATTATTGTTAGTATAATTGCTCTATGTGTACCTTGGGAGGGACAATTGAAATATTAGCTCTGCTGATACACATTGCTGAAACAGTTGTTCTCATAAACAGCTGCTGGAGGGCATTGTCTTTAACCTGTTTTACTCTCAAGCCACGTGCACCTTATTTGATCAATTTACTTGTGGTTTTTATATAGTGTGAGAATAGTTGTACTGACTACAAATTATTTAGTGATTCTAATTGTTAGTAGTTCTTACAATCTCAATGTGTTGGTACACGTCAAGATCTGGTTCAGCTGAGAAGTATGTATTTCTGACAGCACCTGTAGAGACAGAATCACAAGATATCCTAGAAATAACTGCTCTTCAAGGCTTTACTAACCTCTTAAATTATGTAAATTGGTTATTAACAGGATTTTCTCCATTTGAGAGCATTACTATGGCTATGACAGTCTTTTAGTTTGCAACATAAATAGCTGATTTTACTTTACATCACAGTAGCCAGCATGTAGTCTAAATAGATTACTTGAATTCTGGGATGATGTTGAAAGAGGCAAGAAAAGTACAGTGGGTTCCTTTTGAATAGTTTAAAGTGGGCTAGTATGAGGTGTTAGCTAAATCTGTAAATTAAAAGTCAGTAGGGAATTGTAATAACTTGCCACTTCAAATAACCTTTTTTTAACTGCATTTTTGGCACACTGATTTTCTAGTTTATTTTAACTTTCTCCATTTTAGGACGTGCTGGATATTACAGCTTATGGAAGTTCATTTGTTGCCCTCCTCCAAAATCCTGGTTCAATGATGTGTTTTCAATAACAATTAAATTATTCTGGTAAAAAATTTCTCAAAAATAGGTTGAGAAGAGAATTGTGAAAAAGCTTTATAGTGGATGACTATTAAATTATTCTGGTAAAAAATTTCTCAAAAATAGGTTGAGAAGAGAATTGTGAAAAAGCTTTATAGTGGATGACATTTATTATGGCTTTGTGTTATCCACAATACCACATGAGGAAACAGTTTTAGAAATTGATTTGGATTTTATTTTATTTAAAACAGAAAACATAAGAAAAGACCAAAAGAAACAATTTCCACTACAGAGCATTGTGCAAGTCTGACTGTAGTGATGAGATCTTGGCTGTGACACTCTGAGCATCTTCTACCTAGTGCAGCTCCTTCACACAAACACATCCCTTACCTCTCACACTTTGCTGCAAGATACTGGTGTCTTTCCATAAAGAGCTAAAGCTTATTGTCAGTAAGGGACACCTGCATGCACATTACTTCCTGAATGCACTGCTGTCTAGTTGCTGAAACGTACTGCTATGCCTGCACTGGTGAGCAGAGGAGGTAGCTGATATTATTTAAGTCATAATAACCCTGTGCACAAGAGAAATTGGTCTGCTCCTCCTTTGGTCCTCAAGTATTGTTTTCTGCCTATAGCCCAGATAAAATTTAGGAGAAATTAAGCAAAATTTCAGTCACTGTCCTCTCAAAAAATTTCCATGGAACTGTAGTTTTTTGCAGGGGTGTACCACATTCTGATAAAGCCATGAATTTCAAAAGTTTTACTGTTGCTCTCACGGACAATGGCCTCACCTAGCTTCATTTTCTTCTACTATTATGGATGCTTTTTAAGTTCCATGAGGTCCATTACTCTCATTTTCCATAACCTTGTTTTAAATATGAAGTTGCCAGAACTAATGTAAGCCTTGGCTTTCTGGTATTAATGCTATGATTAACTCAGCAGAAATCTATCTAGAGCACACCAAGGACTAAGCAGATTCAATTTTCTTGGTGAAAGATGGAAATTTTTTAGGTGCAGTGGAGGAAGCTGAACATAGCATTTTTTTTTTTGTTCCATTTAGTAGCGACATGTTAGTTACATTGTTCTCAACCTTGAGTCAGGAAATGTACATGTTCGTGTGACAGAGTGTCACTTGAAAGGTCTTTTAAAATATGAGGAACAGCTGTCAGCGAAGAATGTGACTATGCTATTAAGAATGAAGAAATGATAGAGGCTTTTGTATGGGTAAAGAACGTGGAGGAGCTAATGCTATTTAAGGCAGAACAGTAAGAAAAGAGATGTGATGTGACCAGCATGGGAATCTGCTGGTTATGTACCTTCCTAAAGCACATTCTGCCATCAGTGCATTCCTTCTGTGGCTGTGATGTTAATTCCTGTCAGAGAGTCCTCGTGATGCATGCTTAACTTCATGTGAAATTTTCCTGTGGATGTAGATGAGTTCATTGGGCCTGAATAATTTTCATCTTCCTGTAGCTTCAAGACTGTACCAGCCTTTATGTGCTCAAAATGAATCTCCACTGTTATTCTTTGAAATAAGCATGCAAGTTCCTGGTTTTCCTTGCTTATGCAATCTGCATGCTAGATGTGATTTTAGGTATAAAATGAGGATAAAAATTCATTCAACTGTAATTATATAATCTCATTTGGCATCTAACTCTAGGACAAGAAATAAGTGATTTAATTTCCTTTCAAAGTCTTTGCCTATCAGAAGCAGAACAAGCTTAGTAATTACCTCTTAGTTATTGTGAGATCGGTGCCTTCAGTATTACATTCCTAATTGTTTTTAGTTAAGGAAATTTATTTTTATAGATCACTCAGCTGACTGTTGCAGGCTGGGTGATTCTCCATTCTTTTCAGTGTAGATAGCAAAGTCTATAGATTATGTTAAGAGAAATTTGCATTGTCCTTCTGGTACATACAATAGGATTCATAAAAAACTACTTACAATACAAAATATATTTTCATTTTATATGAGACAATTTAATCCAAAATAAACATGTTTGATAAATATTCACAGAACACCCCAGTAGAGATCTGTAGTGTACCTGAAACTTCCAAGAGTTTCAACATCAAATTAAAATTAGTTTTATATTATAACTGTGGGTCAGATAAAGCCACCCTTTGTGTGGAAATACCATGTTTATAGTCCAGTTGTGCAAGCAGAATCTGTAGGTGTTCAACCAGTAATTCACAGGTCTCTTGTTGGGGAAATTTTATTGCATGCCTTGAGCTGAGTTAAACACAGGCTTGTGCTTAAATAGAGAAGATTTGATGTACAGTGCACTGGACAGTCTTATCATGTTAAGCAGTTCTACCTGGAGCACACAGAGGCAGAGCAGGAGTTGATTCCTTATGTACACTTTTATGTGGCACCAATCCCATGATCATCAGCCTGATATTGGATCCATTTTCCATCCCAGTTCTGCTGCCCAGAGGTGGCCTCTGGTCTTTGATCACTGATGTCCATGAGTAATGGATTGTTGCAAGACAACTCTGCAATGTGCCTCATTCCCAAGGGAAATTTTGCTCCCTTACAGGGAGTCCTTCTGTCCTATCATTCCTATTCTATCCAGCCAATCAAATTCAACTCCTCTGCAGTTGGACCTTCTTGTCCTCCATGCCAGATCATTTCTTGGTCACAAATTAGTAATTCTGAGCAGGTACAGTTTTATTTTTCCCTTCACTCTGCTGTGTATGCACACAAGCCACCTAACTTGACCACTTTTGCATGATATTCAGAGGATCAGCAAAATGGCAACTCTGTGGCAAAAGGCTGCTCTTTCAGCAGAGAATGAGGGCTTCCTTGAAATGTGGGGACACTAAAACTATAACATGACCATTCTTGACAGAAATTTCTATCTAATAACATAAGCTGTAAATCCTACACCAACTGAACACTCATGCTTTGGATACTTTATGATTAATCATCGTGCATCTTATTCTGTCATTGACACAAAGCTGTCTCAACTCCATCACTGGCATCATTTAGTTTCAAAGAGGTATTTGGTCATAACTAGCAGACAAAAGAAAATCCAGTCCATAGTCCATTGCTCCTTCGAGTAAACTAATCTCACCACCTAATGTATTGATATATGTATCTTTTTGTTTTACAAATCATGACTTCTATTTTTACATTTCAACAAATTGTGCCAGAAAGTGAATTAACTAGTTCTTGAGATGAAATGAATTGACTAGGTGCATGAAATATATTGATTGGTCTCTTGTGAGATTGTTCTAAGCATATGAAAGTTGTGGGTTTTTTTTTAATCAAATAAATGTTTCAGAATATATGTAAATTTTAACAAGTGATGTTCCTTAGTGAAATATAGTGTAGTCAACACTGAAGGATGTTAGCTACTTTCTTATCAGGGATTAATGGGGCTGGTAGTCTTGGCTTCAATGCCATTGTGTCAACAATCCAAGAAATACATCATTGCCAAAAATACAGAAACTGGAGGATCACGACGTGTGAGGTCACTGGTAATCTTTTTCTCTATTGACTTTGGCCAAGTGCAAACCAAGTTGGCAAAATTTTTAACATTATCTGTTATATCAGCTGAAGTCTAAACCACTGTTTCAATCTGAATTATTGAAGAGCATTTTGTAGATAGTATAATGAAATAAGAGTTGTGGAATTTTTGAAAAGAGCATTAGCAAAAGATCTGTTTGGGAGTACAGACTTAAAATCAGAAGCCTGTGATACATACAGCAGAAAGAAAGCTTTACAAAAAGAAGCTTGATAACACAATAAGTTCTCTGTTTATGAGGTGATAGTGACTTATTTATTCTATTAGGTATGAATTACAGCTAAAAAATTATATTTTACAAATGCTTTTTCTTTTTTCGTAGCTGGAGGGAATTTTTTCACACTGTTGCAAAAACTGCCAGTGTGTTTATCTGAATTGTTCCAGTTAGAAAGAATATCTGCTTCCTTGAAATTAATGCATTTGTTTCAGGTTTATTTTCAAGATGATTAATTCAAATGAGCAAATTTTAGTTTTGGGTGGGGTCTTTTTTGTTTCATTTTGGTTTGGTTTTTCTTTAATTTAATTTTTCTGCAACAATACTTATCTAAATTTACTTTTTTATATGCAGGTTAATGCAATTGAAAATGTTTGTCAGAAGTTTCAGTGTCTTTAAAACTAAATAAATTGCTGGCATTTTGATCAGTACGTACATATATATACACTTAATGAGAAAACTATAATTTTGGTACACCAAAAAATCAGAACTTATCTCTAATAACACACAAGTCAGATTGTTAAAGGTGAGGAAATACACTTTTCCTTGTGCTAACAAATAAAACAACTGCTGTAGAGACAAGATTACTCTGATTCCTACAGCACTGTGATAGCTTTTACAGAGACCATTTAATGATATAAACAGAAAGGAAATATCTTGTATCATCCCCATAAAACTGTGTATTTTGCTATAAAACATATAAACCTGTGAAATTAAGGTGAAAAGGATGGTTCTATTATCTATATTGTAAAAAGGCAAGCTCTTTAGTAGAGTAACAGTAGAGTACTTGGACTATAGCTTATTCATATTTCAAGGGTGTCAGGTAAATCAACACTTACAGAAAATTGGATGTGGCAAGTCCAATATTTTATGAATTAAGACATTTTCAGAGGGATGAGGAATGAACAAATATTTTCAGGCAGTATTGAAAAAGTACGTGCCAATGCTATATGCATACATATACAAGTCTGTATAGATTTACATTAATATAAGTATATATTTATAAAATATATCTAGGGTAGAACAAGGGATGGCTAGGACATACAAGAACAGGAGTATTCTTCTCTCAGAAAAAAATATGCTGGCATTGTCTGCCAATGGGACTTTGATATCTTGAACTCATGGGGTAAAATGATTAAATACCATAACTTAAATACTATAAATTTTTATTACTTTTATGAAATGACTGCATAAGTAGGGGAGCAAAAGATATCACTTCCGCAACAGAGTATGAGTGTGGTGTCATTCACATAACGGGCAAAACAAAACTTAGGATGAGAAAAGGCTTATCATGGTGATAGTTGGCAAAATAAACTGTTCCCAGTGCTCTGCCTAAAATGCTTTATCCAATGTGCTGACACTGGTAAACCAAAACTCCAGTCATTACATTCTTCTTCATTCCAAAAAAGCTGAGTAAGAAGTTGGTGCTAGGTGTTTTCTTTCTCATCTATGAGATTAGTATTTATTCTTGAACAATTCGTTGGTTAATCTGCTGCTGCAGTAAACAGTGCTGCAGAGGGACTACAAAATATAGTTGATACCCACTTCATAAAATAGTTGCATTAGAAAGGTTTCTTGCTAAGCTTCAGAATACAAAATGTGCAGAAATCCAGGAAGGGAGGTTGGGCTGGGGAGGATTGGATGGTACAGTGGACCTTCTTGGAAAATTCAAAAAAAGGAACTGAGGGACTGAACAAATTGCACTCATCTCTTGAAGGTAGCTGGACAGACAGGAGCATGCTGCTAGGTACTAAGGTAGCTTGAAAACTGTGCTAAATAAAAGCCTTCAGAGGACAAGGATTTTTATCCTAAACTAAATTAGTTGCAATAGTTTTAACAGATGAATTTTATTTTCAAAGGTGCAGTGATTGTCTCCAGGACTTGAATCCACTAAGTCTTAAGGTATGTTACTTGCTACTTTCATAGTAAAACAACCCAATCTGAGTATGCCTTATAATACAGTTTGTATATATGTTGCAACACAGTTAAAAATTAAATTGTTTTTGGTCTTATGTTTGCAAAAGCTAAGAAATTTTTCTCTATATGGAAAAGGTGGGATGTATGTATATTTTGTCTTTTTGGTTGGCAAGTGGGTCACAGGCCATATATGTCATCATTCTTAAATGGATGAAATAGGTTTAAAAATTTATGGACTGATAAGTTTTGTTCTGTTTTGTGATTTACATTTGTAAATCATGAAGTCTGAAAAAGGAAGAAAAATGCAATCTCTGCATGATTATATCAACCTTTTCTTAACTGAGCCTTCATTTTGATTAATTGTGTATTGAGGATTATGTTCCTGTAACTCATTTTTTGAGAACTTCATCTTTACATTTTTTTATAAAATAATGTGCTAGACTCAACACTGTGGAT